>CM026207.1:1298547-1318899 GCA_014839995.1 Xenentodon cancila
CACAGACACAAACACAAACACAGACAAAAACACAAACACAGACACAGACAAAAACACAGACACAGATACAAACACAGATACAAACACAGACACAAACACAAACACAGACAAAAACACAAACACAGATACAAACACAGATACAAACACAGACACAAACACAAACACAGACACAGATACAAACACAGACACAGACACAAACACAGACAAAAACACAAACACAGATACAAACACAGACACAAACACAGACAAAAACACAGACACAAACACAGATACAAACACAGACACAGACAAAAACACAAACACAGATACAAACACAGACACAAACACAGACACAGATACAAACGCAGACACAGACACAGATACAAACACAGACACAGACACAGACACAGATACAAACACAGATACAAACACAGACACAAACACAGACACAGACACAGACACAGATACAAACACAGACACAGATACAGACACAGATACAAACACAGACACAGACACAGACACAGACACACACAAAGACACAGATACTAACACAAACACAGACACAAAACACAAACACAAACACAGACACAAACACAAATACAAACACAGACACAAACACAAACACAGACACAAACACAAACACAGATACAAACACAGACACAAACACAGACACAGATACAAACACAGACACAGACACAGACACAGATACAAACACAGACACAAACACAGACACAGATACAAACACAGATACAAACACAGACACAAACACAGACACAGATACAAACACAGACACAAACACAGACACAGATACAAACACAGACACAACACAGACACAGATACAAACACAGACACAAACACAGACACAGATACAAACACAGACACAAACACAGACACAGATACAAACACAGACACCGATACAAACACAGACACAAACACAGACACCGATACAAACACAGACACAAACACAGACACCGATACAAACAAAGACACAAACACAGACACAGATACAAACACAGATACAAACACAAATACAAACACAGACACAGATACAGACACAAACACACACACAGACACAAACACAGACACGGATACAAACACAGACACAAACACAGACAGAAACACAGACACAAACACAGATACAAACACAGACACAAACACAGATACAAAACACAGACACAGACACAGATACAAACACAAACACAAACACGGATACAAACACAGACACAAACACAGACAGAAACACAGACACAAACACAGATACAAACACAGACACAGACACAGATACAAACACAAACACAAACACAGATACAAACACAGACACAAACACAGACACACACAGACACAAACACAGACACAGATACAGACACAGATACAAACACAGACACAGACACAGACACACACACAAGACACAGATACTAACACAAACACAGACACAAACACAGATACAAACACAGACACAAATACAAATACAAACACAGACACAAACACAGACACAGATACAAACACAAACACAGACACAGATACAAACACAGACACAGACACAGATACAAACACAGACACAGATACAAATAAAGACACAGATACAAACACAGACACAGACACAAACACAGATACAGACACAGACACAGATACAAACACAGACACAGACACAAACACAGATACAAACACAGACACAGATACAAACACAGACACAGATACAAACACAGACACAGATACAAACACAGACAGAGACACAAACACAGACACAGATACAAACACAGACACAGACACAGATACAAACACAGACACAGACACAGATACAAACACAGATACAAACACAGACACAGACACAGACACAGATACAAACACAGACACAGATACAAACACAGACACAGATACAAACACAGACACAGATACAAACACAGACAGAGACACAAACACAGACACAGATACAAACACAGATACAGACACAGACACAAACACAGACACAGACACAGATACAAATACAGACACAGACACAGATACAAACACAGATACAAACACAAACACAGACACAAACACAGACACAGACACAGATACAAACACAGACACAGATACAAACACAGACACAGATACAAACACAGACACAGATACAAACACAGACACAGATACAAACACAGACACAGATACAAACACAGACACAGATACAAACACAGACACAGATACAAACACAGACACAGATACAAACACAGACACAGATACAAACACAGATACAAACACAGACACAGATACAGACACAGATACAGATACAGACACAGATACAGACACAGACACAGATACAAACACAGACACAGATACAGACACAGACACAGATACAAACACAGACACTGACACGGATACAAACACAGACACAAACACAGACACAGACACAGACACAGATACAAACACAGACACAGATACAAACACAGACACAGATACAAACACAGACACAGATACAAACACAGACACAGACACAGACACAAACACAGACACGGATACAAACACAAACACAGACACAAACACAAACACAGACACAAAAACAGACACAGACACAGACACAAACACAGACACAGAAACAGATACAAACACAGACACAAACAGAAACACACACACAGACACAAACACAGACACAGACACAGATACAAACACAGACACAAACACAGATACAAACACAGACACAAACAGAAACACACACACAGATACAAACACAGACACAAACACAGACACAGACACAGATACAAACACAGACACAAACACAGACACAGACACAGATACAAACACAAACACAGATACAGATACAAACACAGACACAAACCCAGACACAGATACAAACACAGACACAAACACAGACACAGATACAAACACAAACACAGATACAGATACAAACACAGATACAAACACAGACACAGATACAGATACAAACACAGACACAGATACAGATACAAACACAGACACAAACACAGACACAGATACAAACACAGACACAAACACAGACACAGATACAAACACAGATACAAACACAGATACAAACAAAGACACAGATACAAACACAAATACAAACACAGATACAAACACAGACACAAACAGAAACACACACACAGATACAAACACAGACACAAACACAGACACAGACACAGATACAAACACAGACACAAACACAGACACAGACACAGATACAAACACAAACACAGATACAGATACAAACACAGACACAAACCCAGACACAGATACAAACACAGACACAAACACAGACACAGATACAAACACAAACACAGATACAGATACAAACACAGATACAAACACAGACACAGATACAGATACAAACACAGACACAGATACAGATACAAACACAGACACAAACACAGACACAAACACAGACACAGATACAAACACAGACACAGATACAAACACAGATACAAACACAGATACAAACAAAGACACAGATACAAACACAAATACAAACACAGACACAGATACAAACACAGACACAGACACAGATACAAACACAGACACAAACACAGATACAGACACAGATACAAACACAGACACAGATACAAACACAGACACAGACACAAACACAGACACAGACACAAACACAGACACAGACACAGATACAAACACAGACACAAACACAGACACAGATACAAACACAGATACAAACACAGACACAAACACAAATACAAACACAGACACAAACACAGACACAGATACAAACACAGACACAAACACAGACACAAACACAGACACAGATACAAACACAGATAACAAACACAGATAACAAAAACAGATACAAACACAGATACAAACACAGATACAAACACAGATACAAACACAGACACAGATACAGACACAGACACAAACACAGACACAGACACAAACACAGACACAAACACAGACACAGACACAAACACAGATACAAACACAGACACAAACAGAAACACACACACAGATACAAACACAGACACAGATACAAACACAGACACAGATACAAACACAGACACAGATACAAACACAGACACAGATACAAACACAGACACAGATACAAACACAGATACAAACACAGACACAGATACAGACACAGATACAGATACAGACACAGATACAAACACAGACACAGATACAGACACAGATACAGATACAGACACAGATACAGACACAGACACAGATACAAACACAGACACAGATACAGACACAGACACAAACACAGACACAGATACAAACACAGACACTGACACGGATACAAACACAGACACAAACACAGACACAGACACAGATACAAACACAGACACAGATACAAACACAGACACAGATACAAACACAGACACAGATACAAACACAGACACAGACACAGACACAAACACAGACACGGATACAAACACAAACACAGACACAAACACAAACACAGACACAAAAACAGACACAGACACAGACACAAACACAGACACAGAAACAGATACAAACACAGACACAAACAGAAACACAGACACAGAAACAGATACAAACACAGACACAAACAGAAACACACACACAGACACAAACACAGACACAGACACAGAAACAGATACAAACACAGACACAGACACAGATACAAACACAGACACAAACACAGATACAAACACAGACACAAACAGAAACACACACACAGATACAAACACAGACACAAACACAGACACAGACACAGATACAAACACAGACACAAACACAGACACAGATACAAACACAGACACAAACACAGACACAGACACAGATACAAACACAAACACAGATACAGATACAAACACAGACACAAACACAGATACAAACACAAACACAGATACAGATACAAACACAGATACAAACACAGACACAGATACAGATACAAACACAGACACAGATACAGATACAAACACAGACACAGATACAGATACAAACACAGACACAGATACAGATACAAACACAGACACAAACACAGACACAGACACAAACACAGACACAAACACAGACACAGATACAAACACAGATACAAACACAGATACAAACAAAGACACAGATACAAACACAGATACAAACAAAGACACAGATACAAACACAAATACAAACACAGACACAGATACAAACACAGACACAGACACAGATACAAACACAGACACAAACACAGATACAGACACAGATACAAACACAGACACAGATACAGACACAGACACAAACACACACACAGACACAAACACAGATACAAACACAGACACAGACACAAACACAGACACAGACACAAACACAGACACAGACACAGACACAGATACAAACACAGACACAAACACAGACACAGATACAAACACAGATACAAACACAGACACAAACACAGATACAAACACAGACACAAACACAGACACAGATACAAACACAGACACAAACACAGACACAAACACAGACACAAACACAGACACAGATAACAAACACAGATAACAAAAACAGATACAAACACAGATACAAACACAGATACAAACACAGATACAAACACAGATACAAACACAGACACAGATACAGACACAGACACAAACACACACACAGACACAAACACAGATACAAACACAGACACAGACACAAACACAGACACAAACACAGACACAGACACAAACACAGACACAGACACAGATACAAACACAGACAAAAACACAGACACAGATACAATCACAGACACAAACACAGACAGACAAAGATACAAACACAGACACAAACACAGACACAGACACAGACACAGATACAAACACAGACACAAACACAGACACAGATACAAACACAGATACAAACACAGATACAAACACAGATACAAACACAGACCACAGATACAAACACAGACACAGATACAAACACAGATACAAACACAGACACAAACACAGACACAAACACAGACACAAACACAGACACAAACACAGACACAAACATAGACACAGATACAAACACAGACACAAACACAGACACAGACACAAACACAGACACAAACACAGACACAGATACAAACACAGATACAAACACAGACACAAACACAGATACAAACACAGACACAAACACAGACACAGATACAAACACAGACACAAACACAGACACAGATACAAACACAGATACAAACACAGATACAAACACAGATACAAACACAGACACAGACACAGACACAAACACACACACAGACACAAACACAGACACAGATACAAACACAGAGACAGACACAGATATAAACACAGACACAAACACAGACACAGACACAGACACAGATGCGGATGAAGATAAATACACAGACACATATACAGACACAGACACAGACGCAGATGCAAAAGCAGATGCAGATGCAGATGCAGATGCAGACGCAGACGCATATGAAGACACAGATACAGATAGTGATACAGAGGCAGACAGACACAGATGCAAGCCCAGACACAGATAAAAACACAGACACAGATGCAGACGCAGGCGTAGACGCAGATGCAGACACATACGCAGACGCAGACGCAGATGCAGACACAGATACAAACATAGATGCAGACGCAGATGCAGATAGAGACGCAGACGCAGATACAGACACAGACACAGACACAGATACAAACACAAACACAGACACAGATACAAACACAGACACAGACACAGACACAGATACAAACACAGACACAGATACAAACACAGACACAGATGCAGACGCTGACGCAGGCGCAGACGCAGATGCAGGCGCAGACACAGATACAAACATAGACGCAGACGCAGACGCAGACACAAATACAAATACAAACACAGATGCAGATGCAGACACAAACACAGATACAAACACAGACGCAGACGCAGACACAGACACAGATACAGACACAGACGCAGATACAGACATAGACGCAGACGCAGAAACAGATACAGATTCAGAAACAGACACAGACACAGACACAGACCCAGACACAAAGAAATGGATACAAACACAGACGCAGACGCAGAAGCAGAAACAGACACAGATGCAGATGCAGACAGAGATACAGACGCAGATGCAGACGCTGACACAGATGCAGATGCAGATAAATACACAGACACATATACAGACACAGACGCAGACACAGACGCAGAAGTAAACGCAGCTGCAGATGCAGATGCATACGCAGACGCATACGCATATGAAGACACAGATACAGATAAAAACACAGACACAGAAGCAGACGCAGACGCAGCCGTAGACGCAGATGCCGATGCAGACACAGATACAAACAAAGATGCAGACGCAGATGCAGATAGAGACGCAGACGCAGACACAGATACAGATACAGACACAGACACAGACACAGATACAAACACAGACACAGACACAAACACAGACACAGACGCAGACACAGACACAAAGAAATGGATACAAACACAGACGCAGAAGAAGAAACAGACCCAGATGCAGACACAGATACAAACACAAACACAGACACAGATACAAACACAGACACAGATGCAGACGCAGACGCAGGCGTAGACGCAGACGCAGACGCAGACGCAGACGGAGACACAGACACAAATACAAACACAGACGCAGACACAAACACGGACACAGATGCAGTCGCAGAAACAGATACAGACGCAGATGCAGATACAGATACAGACGCAGATGCAGATACAGACACAGACGCAGACGCAGACACAGATACAGACGCAGATGCAGATGCAGATACAGATACAGACGCAGATGCAGACGCAGACGCAGACGCAGACGCAGACGCAGACACAGACACAAATACAAACACAGACGCAGACACAAACACGGACACAGATGCAGTCGCAGAAACAGATACAGACGCAGATGCAGATACAGATACAGACGCAGATGCAGATACAGACAACGACACAGACGCAGACACAGATACAGACGCAGATGCAGATACAGATACAGACGCAGATGCAGATACAGACACAGACGCAGACACAGATACAGACACAGATGCAGACACAGATACAAACACAGACGCAGGCGTAGCCGCAGATGCAGACGCAGACACAGACACAGATACAAACATAGACACAGATACAAACACAGACACAGATACAAACACAGACGCAGGCGTAGCTGCAGATGCAGACGCAGACACAGATACAAACATAGATGCAGACGCAGATGCAGATGCAGACGCAGACGCAGACGCAGACACAGATACAAACACAAGCGCAGATGCAGACGCAGATGTAGATGCAGACGCAGACGCAGATGCAGATGCAGACGCAGGCACAGACACAGACACAGACACAGACAGATGCAGATACAGATAAAAATACACAGACGCAGATAGATGCAGATGCAGATGTGCTGTTCATCCTTCCCGGCTGTCAGAAATGACAGAAGGTCCTGCTGTTAGATCAAGTAGAAGGCTTATTTCCAGCTGAAGTCAGTGATGTTATCTGAGGGCTATGTAAAAACACACCCACATCCACACTTGCAGCGTGTTGTAAGACTTCCCTCTGATCATCAGTCAGCAGAGCTGAACACTCTGCGGTGAACATTACAACAGATCTTCAGGGAGCTGCACCGGTGAGTCCACCTCTGATTCACTTTCAAACTGCCAAAATAGGATTCTCATACATCCTAGACTGAAATATCATCTCTCATTACAAATCTTCAAAATCACGAGGTATTGATATTATCACAGGTAGAGGGACTGATGTGTTGGCTGATTATTAGCAGTTCTTTAACCAGCTGCCTGACACTTTTATTAGTTATTGTATTGTTATTGTACCGATTCACTGATTGCACCAGCTTCTTAGTAGATGCCTTATTTTATTTTCCACTGACTTTTAATTTTCTAACTCTTTTTTGACCATTTCAACCATTTCTACAATTCCTGACCATTTTCCAGCCCTTCCTGGCATGAGTTGGACTAAGAGACATAATTTCTGACCAGTACTGATCAACTGTAGTAGCTGAGAGCGAATCATTGTTAAGAACCAACATTACTCAACAGCTGTACGAGTCACAAAGCTTCTGTCAGCAGTTTCTCTTCCTGATTTTTCAGCAGGAAATATATATTAAAAAACAACTGAAAACAGTGGTGGAGGTGGTAAGAGTCAGGGGATTTAACTGTCGGTTCATGCAAAGCCACATCCTCCCACTTCTATGTTTGAAATTAGCTCAGCAACACCTTTAAAGCTCTTTAGTCAACAAGTGTTGCACAGCTTGGTTTGATCATCTTGGAGGTACAATGTGTTGTTTTCCACGTCAATCTGGAGTAGATGAGCAAATATGAAGCCATCTGGAAGAGGAAGGATACATATTCCTTCATTCAGTCTCAATGGAGCACAGTTTTGAAGAGAAAGATGATGTTTAAGGGTTGTTAAGATGTGAATGAAGCATAGAAGTGACTTTATTTGAAGTATCCATCTTTAATTTACCTTCACTTTTATTTCAACGACAATAATCCACCCTTCATGTAAAAAAAAATATTTGCTGTAGCATGCAGCTCTGGAGAGTGATGGCCTAGTGGGTACAGTGGTGGGCCTGGAGGACTCAGGTTCAAGTCCCTGCTGGTGAAAGTAGTGATGGTTAAAAGCAGAGTTCCAATTTCGAGGTGTATCGTGAGATACGAACTGACAAGAATAATGAAAGCTTGAAAAGCTTCCAGAGGAAAAAAAAATGGGAAGTAAAAGTATCTATTACTAAATTGGATTGCAAAGCGGTTGATAAATAATAAATAATAAATAATCTAATTTGGAAAGTATTTTAAAGCCTCAGCCTCAGCCGTTGACGTCCGCCGGCTGCTTCCTCCAGCCGTCACTAGCTGCTCACTGCAGTGTGTTAGTACGTTTAGCAGTACAAGGAGACAGTTGACCTTTAAAACAAAAGTGATTAGAATAGTAGTATACGTGTTAATAATCTCTGCTATTCACAGCTCTACCTGTCATTCCACCAGATGACCTCACAATCTCTGGACGAATCTCCGCTTCCCTCACTGACCTGTCTGCATGAATGAAGGGACACCTTCAACCTAACCTGCCTAAAACCCACCTAAGACCTGCCTAGCTCACCTAAGAGCTGTCTAACCCACCTAAGACACGTCTAACCCATCTAAGGCTGAAGCCAAGGCAAATTAATTAGTATAACACATTTCATGTACAAGAGAAGCCAGATGTTGATGTAAAAATGAGGAAGCTAGCAGGCCTCAGAACACCATCCAAACAGATAGACTGGTGTCTGTACTGGTACTTCCTCTGTGCTGTACGTCCTCATTCAGCAGACTTGCTCAGGGGGTTCCACAGAGTTTAGTACTTGGACCGAAGCTTTTCATTCTGTACATGCTTTCATGAGCTTGTAGTCGTAGGTGGTATGTCTATGCAGATGATACCCAGATATATCTATGAACCCTGATGAAACTAGCAATCAACAATTGATGTTTCAACAAACATACAAACAAGAAGACCGCCAGTGATCTGGTAAAAGGACAAAGGCAAGAATGTTCAGCTGCTGTCCATGTCTGGACTGAAGTGTAGTGTTGGATTGCCGCACGCACACCACACACAGCGATGTGTAACTCATGTATTTTTCCACAGGACAAGTGCAATCATGGGTGATGAAGAGGAGCAGTACGATCTCTTCATGAAAATGTTTGAAGAAACCATCAACATGACTGACCCAACCTACGTGGTCAGTAAAACTGTCCAGCTCTGTACGAAGGAAACCGTCAACGAGTTTGGAGCAAGATTCATCCCTGTGTTCTACTACGTCAACTTCGCCTTGAGTTACCTGGGTAATGGGCTTGTCCTCTTCATCATCCACAAGTACGAGAAGCTCAGCACGGTGACAAACATCTTCCTCTTGAACTTGGTCCTCTCCAACATCCTGTTTGCCTCCAGTCTACCTTTCTGGGCCTCGTATCACCTGTCTGAGTGGATCTTCGGTGCTGCTCTGTGTAAGATGGTCAGTAGTGCCTACTTCATTGGTTTCTACAGCTCCATTCTCTTCCTCACACTCATGACCTTTGACCGATACCTCGCCGTGGTGCACGCAGTGGTGGCTGCCAAGAGCAGGAAGAGAGCGTATGCCATCGTCGCATCTGTGGTAGTTTGGTGCATCAGCATTCTCGCAAGTGTGAAAGAGCTGGTTCTTCAAAACGTTTATAAGAACCCTTTAAGTGGGCTCATGTGCGAGGAGTCGGGGTACTCGAAGAGCACCATGGAGAACTGGCGCCTGGTCACTTCCTATCAACAGGTCCTGCTCTTCTTCCTCTTTCCTCTCATCATGGTAATGTACTGCTACATCAGCATCACCGTGCGTATCCTAACCACCCGCCTGAAGGAGAGGTGCCGCGCCATTAAGCTCATATTTGTCATCATCTTCACCTTCTTTGTCTGCTGGACGCCCTTCAATATCGTTGTCCTCCTTCGAGCTATCAAGATCTCCCAATCCAGCACAGAAGAGGAGCCATGTAACGACAGTTTAGACTACGCCCTGTATGTGACCCGGAACATCGCCTACTTGTACTGCTGCATCAGTCCTGTGTTTTACACATTTGTAGGTAAAAAGTTCCAGAGTCACTTCAAAAGACTGATGGCGAAGAGGGTTCCCTGTCTGAAGAGACATCTCAGCTTGGACAGCCAGAGCACCAGGTCCACATCCCAGAGGACACCATATTCTGTTCATGAGTACTAAACACGCCATCACTGACGATCCACCCTCTTAGTACAACTTAGTAGGACTAAAAGTCATCCTACCCAAAGACTAAGTTTATCCTAATTCCTAAAATCTGAACTGTACAACAAGGTCTTCAGATCACTTCAGCAGTTTAGGAAGAGCTACAGTAAATCTGTTTGTTGTTGTTTCTGAAAGAATTTATGGGCAAGCACGAGGACAGATTATGTTTCCTGAAAGTGGACCTTAAGCAAAGCATGTCTAAAGAAACTTATAGTTGGGCCAAGATGAACTCTTATGGTGCTCCACACGGCACAGGTTTAGTGAATTGTTCCCCAGATTCTGATTTGGAAACGTTCCTCTTTCAAAACCTCTCAAAGGTCTCAGTATGCTGATATGTTAATTTAATTTTAGACTTCTGCTGGAATCTCACACATGCTATCCTGATTGGGAGATGTACTTATTTTGGATCAGTTATATCTTTTTAAAGTAGAAATGTTGGCTGTGTTAGAAAGTGGTTAGGATGATTGACGGCCGTGTCCATGGCCACACATTCAAAGGCCTTAACCCCCTGCAACTACACTTTTGTGTTATATTTTTCTTCATCACTTAACACAGTTTGTTTACATTAGTTTAAACTTAGTTGAAGTGCTTTATTTGTTTGTAGGCGCGTACATTTAAATACTGTATTCAAACTGTGTTGAACTTTGCTTTGTTTAATATCCTTGTTCTTTTCTTTTACTGGTGCCGGGAGCCATGTGAGCATTTGGGGGCAGGAGTGAGCACAGGTGTCCAAACCAGGTCTGGGCCTGAACCAAGTCAGCTCCCAGAGAGGGGGGTGTGGGGTTATTACGTGTTACATATCTAGATATACATAGCTTTGATTGAAGTATTTTATCGACTTAGTTATTTTGTCCATTTTTGAGCAACTGTTGAACTAACGGTCAGTTTGTGTGTCTGCTGTTTAAGTGTTTAGTACTCATCTGGTATGCGTTGCCCTGGTGTGAACCTCTGGTCTCATCAGCCACTATTTAGGTCCCCTTTGATTCTTGTTAAGTTTGTTTCCTTGTTTGAATATATTTTGTTGCATTGTCGTTTGAAACTATTCTGTTAAGTGACCTCTTTTTGATTTTGAGTTTGATTTTGTTCACTTGACCTCTTTTAAGGGCCCTAATAACTTGTACATTTTTGGGTAAATCAAACCCTTTCTTTGTTTTTTGACTTTGACTTTTGGAGACATTTCTAAGCCGTTACGGTTTTTGTTTTCTTCTGTGTGATTGACAGTGATGTTTATGGTCAAACAGTTTTCAGATTCTACTATTGCATATGTTTGCTGTGCAATTTCACGATACTTTACGGATCTGACTGTCACAGCATCTGAATGTCAGTGTCAGTGTGAAGATAGTTAATTGTTTCCTAACAATCCACAGATGTGGGACGGATACCATGAAAGGTTCTAGCGCTGGACCCCAATACCCGTACATCCAGATATACTTTCATCAGCGGGACATCCGGTGTTCCACTTCTGGTATCCGGATATTGTGAAACATATGTTTGTTATCATTTTATCATTTTATTGTACCACTAAAATGTGGTGGAAAAAAAGTAATGTAGCTCTTAAACAACGAGACAAATAAAAGAAATAAAAATATGAAGACGTGTATCTCCTTTTGCTCCAACAGATTTTCCTTTTTATTCTGTTTTTAAATGGCTAGCCACAGCAGATCATCATGTTCTGAATATTAAACTCCACTTCCCAAATTCCCAAAACCCGTGAATGTAGGACCTGCAACCAGATATCTGTTCATTTAGGAGGACGTAAGAGTCCTCAGTTTAAGGTATTTTTTGTGTGCATTTGTGCATAAACCCAAACTTTAGAATATGTGTGTCAGCATTTAGAATTTTTATTACACAGTTAAAATGTAAAAGTAAATAACTAACTGTGATTATTTTCCAAAAATTCAACAAATGTATGACCTGTAGTTACACATTCATTCATTATCATTATTTTATTTTCATTTAGTTTTTTTGAACATCCATCCTAAAATACATCTGTCACGACTTCATAACTTCGATTGAAATGACTCTTTAGTACTCTAAAAAGACAAATGAAAAGACGTATGTTTCCCGTCAATCCCACAAATGTCACACCAATAACGTGAAAGACTCTGAAGCATGTATAGCATTGTATAACTTTGTTCATTCACATGGCATTAAATTAAAAAGATGATCATTTTTGAAAGTGCCTTAAATATATAGGATTTATTAACGAGGAAATTGTAACCCTGGACCAAATACTTGTACATCTGGATAATAGATCATTATATGAACATCTGGTTTTTAGGTTTTGTACTAGGATATAATATGTATTTTTTTTATTTACAATAATCATTTTTAAAACATCTACACTGTGAAATATATTTCTCAGGACAAATAATTTCTCTGTATACTGATTTGTTAGCTGGACATCCAGGTTGTAATTCCTTAAACATTTTATTGTATGTTGTATATATACATGTACTTATTGACTGACCTTTTTTATTTCATTTCTGTTGAACATGACGTGGCCATAATGCTTGAACTTCTTCTTGCTGCTTCAGCAGCAGCGGGTCTCAGTCGTCTCTGACTCGGTTCAAATTTTTATGACATTTTCATAATTTTGTTAACCTTCTTGTGACAAGTCAATAATATCTGATATGTTTCTGGTGATGGTCTTTTTAATCTGGTGGTACGTGATAAATCTGAGCTGGGGACTGAAAATACTTCGACGTGAAAAGAAGATCAAGACATTTAACATCAGTTTGACTTTTATTCTGTTTGAAAAGAAAATATAATAATGATATACTGTTTTATCTGTGCGACTCCGATGACACAATAACGAATTCTGACAATTAACCACAACAGTGTCTGAAAGTTCATTCAGCTGAAGAACTCACTGCAATGTTCTCCAGATGCAAGTGCAGCAGAACCGTGGACCAGTCATGGTGTTTGTTATCACAACTCTTCTCCAGAACTTCATAGTTTGGTTCATCAACTTTACTCATCTGTAGTGTTCACAACTCTGCACATCTCCCTTGTTCTTAAAAATCACCAGCACAGTTCTCTGTTTCTTATCTTCTCGCGTTCCAAGATGTTCTAGACACTTCCATACCTCCACAGGTGTATCGTCAGCACCACCTTTCCACTCTTCATCGTTTTCAAAGTCCTCCTCACTCCAACCTGACTGTCTTTGCTACCTCCCGGTCCACAAAAGTACAGAGGACGACCCCTTTCTAATTAAAAACATCATGTAAACCTGAAAACATCCTGTAAACCTGGAAACGTCGCCGCTAAACCTGAAAACATCCTGTAAACCTAAAAACATCGCCTTTAAACCTGAAAACATCCTGTAAACCTGGAAACGTCGCCGTTAAATCTGAAAACATAACTTTAAACCTAAAAATGTCCCATTTCTAACTAAAAACATCCTTTAAACCTGAAAACATCACAGAAATGCCTGGAAACGTACCTGTAAACCTAAAAACGTATCAGTAAAATTGAAAATGTAACTTCAAACCTGAGAACGTTGCCTTTAAATGTGAAAACGTACCTGTAAATCTGAAAACATAACTTTAAACCTGAAAATGTCCCATTTCTAACTAAAAACATCCTTTAAACCTGAAAACATTGCCGAAATGCCTGAAAACATACCTGTAAAACTAAAAATGTCTTGTAAACCTAAAAAACATCAAAACATCGCCGTTAAATTTAAATCAGTAAACCTGAAAACCTAACTTTAAACCTGAAAACATTGCTGTTAACCCGAAAAACGTAACTTAAAATCTGAAAATATCGCCTTTAAACCTGAAAACATACCTGTAAACCTGAAAACGTACATGTAAACCTGAAAACATACCTGTAAACCTGAAAACGTACATGTAAACTTAAAAATGTAGCTTTTAACCTGAAAATGTTCCCTTTATACCTGAAAACATACCTGTTAACTTGAGTACCTCCTGTAGACCTGAAAACCTAACTTTAAACTTGAAAATGTTTCCTGTCAACCTGAAAATGTACCTGTAAACCTGAAAACTTACCTGATCATCGTCGCTGAGACACAAGCAAAACTGATGCTAATTTATGGGATATCTCATGAACCAAAAGTCAGACAAACCTGCGTCATGTGACATATTACACTCTGGTTTAGTATTTATTCAAGTTTTTATGGTTGTAAATGTCTCATGAATGACTTCTCACTCAGTTTTCTGCTCTACTTCTCTCTTCTGAATCTATTTGGCTCATTTGCTGCAGTACTTTCAGAATTATTATGGCCACCTTTCTTGTTTTTTAACTCTGTGCTGTTCCTGAGTCACTTAAGTTGTTTCAGATGTTTGAAGCATTCATGCTAAAAGAAACTTGAGCCTCTTGGGATAATAACATTTGTCTTATCTGGTCTGGTCCTATCTGAGGTTGCATTTGCACACTTTTCAGAGAACTGATACTTTCAACCCAAGAACTACAGGAGCACTTTCACTTCCAGATGGCTGCTTCTGTCACAGAAGAATCATGACTGCTTAAAAGAAAATCAAAGACACAAAGAGGGAGGACGTGTAGGACTTTTATTGGACTTCCAAATATCAGAAGAATAACAACCATTTGAATTATATCTGTTAGTGAGGCCTTTATGAAATTTAAATCTTAGTATCTGAGGTATAAATGCAAACAGACGTAAAGATGGGGGTCTTAAGGGGGTACCTGGACTTCTTGGACTACATTGCCCTAAGTGAGATCAAATTTTGTGGGATAACAAAAATACATTTTCTGAACTAACAGCAGCTTTTGTATTTTCTAAAGATGTCCAGACACAAAGACCAGACGCATAACTTCTGGAATGTTTAGAGTCGTGGAAGTTCACGTGTTATTGTCAGAAAAAAGCTTCACCAGTGTTGTAAGACAGACGTCTGAGTTGCACCACAACCTCCGGCAGCTTCATAGTACAGACAGGAAGTGTGTTTTCATCCAGGAGGAGGTTCTAGTCAGGGCTATTCACAGCTCCTTAAGGACCCTGAGCTTGGGTGGATGTGAAAGGCGAGTTAAACCCTTTAAGAACAACAGAACTGTGAATCTAAGGTTAAAAGCTACGTTTAACCAATCAGATAAAGGCTTTTGTTTGAAATCTGACATAGCTAGATTAAAATGTGGACTGTTTTACATTGCTTATAATTTCAATGTGATACAGAAAATAGAACATTTTAATCACTTTACAAACACAGAAGTTCACCTGCCTACATATAGTACAGGTCTGAGAAATACCATAAATGTAACTGTTTTACCTGTTTTCAGGGAAACACGTTGTGGAGATAAAATTCCTCTAATGAAACTAAGACTTTTTGACATTGCCACAGGATAAAAAATAAATTAAAGAAAATGCCAGTAGTTCTCAATATTGTATATAATAAACAAAGTTCCTTTTATTTATCCACTACTTCTGGATATTTATGGTGAACTTGTAGACTGGGGCCCCTGGTGGCTGATGCAGGTCTACGCATCCATGTGGTCTGGGTGAACTCAGAAATGTCTCTGTCGTAAAGTAACGTGGAGGTGAAAAGATTTAGTGGGAGGACTTCCTGTAGTTCTTAGGCTTCACAAAACTGGAAGAGCTTTTGGACATTTGCAGCTGCAGATTCAGATACTGGTTTACTGGAAAAGTTCTGACATGTCTTCAGACCATGGCTTTATCCTACTCTATAAGACCTAAGAAGAACATCAGGGTGAGCACTACAGTATAAGCTCAGCGTGGTAGCTGTTATTTCCAGCCACATAAACACGTCCCCTATCATGATAAGACAACAAATTAACACAAAACAAACAAAGAATTCAGTCTATTTACATGAAAACACTTAGGTATTTTCATTAACACTGATGTATCTACTTATATACATTATCCAGTCACTGTTTCCATGGAGACTTCGTCTAGCATCTGGATTTCAGTTTGTATCTGAAGTCCACATCATAGGTGGGTTGAAGGATTCCCAGTCCAGCACGGGATTGGTCCAGAGGAGGAACTCTGATGGCAGGGTCCAGTAACTCCATGTCAAAGTAGGACAGCATGAGAGATAAGAACTGCTTAATCTCATAAACTGCAAAGAACCTTCCAGGACATTTGGTGACACCAGAGCCAAAAGGCATGTAGTAGTAACGAAGCCGCCGGCCACTCCGGTAAAATGTGGTTTTCTCCAGACCCTTCTCATCGAGGAAGCGGTCAAACTTATACTCCTGCAGGGTAAAGGGGGAAAGAAAGGATAAATTATGGATATTTTCTGCTGGAGACAACCTTCTAATCCATTAAGTCAGGATGGGGTCAGTCTTACATATGGATCCTCATATATTTCTGGATCATAATGCAACATGGGTGGATACAGGGCTATGACATCATCCTTCCTGATGTGATAAGCTTCCTGGTTGTCAAGATGAAGCAAGAAGTTCTCTTTGGCAACACGAACATTCATGGAGGCGCTAGAAAGGCGCATGGCTTCTTTTATGATGCTGTCTGTAGACAGAAGGAGGAACGTTAAAACCCATACCTAAACCAGAATGACCCTACTAGTGTTATTCATGGATCTGTTTAAACTTACCTAGAACAGGCAAGTTTTCCAGCTGCTCCCTTGTAAGATTCAGATTAGGCTCACTGGGGTCAACAGTCAAGCCAGAGTCCTCCAGAACCTTCTGAACCTCTTTAGAAGCTGCTTTCATTGCATCTGGACTCCTGAGCACAAGAAAAGGTCTCACATTAGTCTCCGTCTGGTTTACTTATTGGTGTTAGTAATATACTAATTCCAAGAAATATTTTAGTTTTTAGTTAAACCTAACCAGTTATTAGCAAGAGCACATTTTGTTCAATCGGTATGTTTTGTTGTGATACAGATTATTGTTTGGGATGATCAGGAAGAGCAGCATTGATGTTTAGGAATGGATGTGGTCTCACTGAGGCCAGTTTGTTGAGGAACAGTACCTGATCATGTAAAAGAGGCTCCAGAAGGTCGCTGGGAGGGTGTTGGCCTGGGAAGCCCAGAGCAGAGCTACGTGGGTTCTGGCTTTGCTGATGTCATTGAAGGTTGATAAGGAATCATTTAAAATCATCCTCATGGAGATTAGGTCCGACATATTCTGCCTCTTAGACAAGTTCTCAGCGTGCATGGTCTTCGCTAGGTTCTGGTCGTAAAAACCCAGAATGAACACCAGAATGTTACAGAATGTCAGGTGAAGCTCACATGACTCAATCTGATAGAAACAATAGTGCAACAACTGTTTATGAGAAGCTCGCTGACCTCTCTGGCAAAGTAGGCACTCTTGAAGACGTGGATCGGCAGGCCAGCCACCAGAGCTGGGAAGATCTTATCAAACTCTTTAAAGTTCTCCAGAGCATTGAGCACCAGGGCTTTTTGTGCTTCCTGGCGAGCCTGACTCTGGTCTTCACCAAGCTCCTTTCCAAACAGTGTCAGGTAGCCCGACTCAAACATCACCTATCAAATAGAATCATAGTGATCAGCTCAGATTATCCTCAAACCTGAAATAAGGCATCTGCAATGGTTTCAGTCCAGGTACCAACCTTGTAGCAAAATGCAAAGATGCCATCCACCTGCCACTGGTCCTTGCTGGGACTGAGAGTGTCCGACTTCAGCATGACATCCTGTAGATGGCCCATCATGGTCTCTATGAGGGAGGGCAGGGCTTCACCCTGCAGGGTCTTCAGGAAGGTCTGATGGAGGTTTTCTGTGGTGTGACCATGCCGCGGATCAAAGCTGTCATGGCCAAATGCCTGAAGAATGAACCAAAAATGGATCAAGGATCACTGATGGACCACAAACAACATTTCCTGAAACAAAATAACTCACACAGATAAGAATGTCTTCTCACCTTAACAGATGTAGCAAAGTGGAACTTCCTCCAGTCGAGGTGCCTCCCCTGTCTGATGACTGAGTGGTAGGAGAACGGGTCGCACAGGAAGTGGATGTACTGGCCGGCAATCTTGCATGTAAAAATGTGGCCATATTTCTTTTGACGGCTGAGCAGGAACTGGAGAGGGTTGGCACCAAACTGCAGAGCACACCCGAGGTAGGGGATGAAACCATTTTCGACCCGTGGTTCACTGGGCTGCCTACAACAGGATCGAGATGGAGGAGACAATCATGACTGTGGAGTAGTCCCAAGCAGGAACCACATGTGCAGTCCGGTAATTGGTTTACATGTTGGGGTTATATTTTGATTCTATTATATTCCCAGTTGTGCAGAAATGTTAACAGATGCAGCTGCTCATAACGACATCCTTCACCACACCACCGCATTCTAGACTCTGGTTTCACAGCCAGTCTTGTTAGAGGCTGCATTATTATTCAGTTTTATGTCCAACTTGTGCCACAGAAATTCTGGAACTGCCGTCATTGCTAGACCTCTGGTCACCACCACCGGACTTTCCAACTAACTAATACAAAGCCTTCCGTATCTCCAACCTCTGTGTGCATATTCTGGGTTCACCAGCCTCTGGAATACCTGACATGGTCTTTTTTTGTATTTCTGGGGCTCATCTCTTACTTTATCCATTTTGGTAGAGCTTCATAGAGTTTTTTTGGAATTGAAATGGAAAACTTATTGTAATGTTGTGCTTAAGCAAAGCCCCAGATGATCCTAAAGCCCAATATAAGATTATTTATACCCAATCTACACTCATGAAGCTGTGTTGATTTGTGGGTGCTAGTAAAAAATCCACAAGGCAAGCCACAAATCATACCTGA
>CM026207.1:1319099-1326599 GCA_014839995.1 Xenentodon cancila
ATCATGTCCACTTCCTTCCTAACCTCCTAATCCCCTAACCACTCATGTCCACTTCCTTCCTAACCTCCTAATCCCCTAACCCATCATGTCCACTTCCTTCCTAACCTCTAATCCCCTAAACCCATCATGTCCACTCCTTCCTAACCTCCTAATCCCCTAACCCATCATGTCCACTCCCTTCCAACCTCCTAATCCCCTAACCCATCATGTCCACTCATTCCTAACCTCCTAATCCCCTAACCCATCATGTCCACTTCCTTCCTACCCCTAACCTCCTAATCCCTTAACCCATCATGCCCACTTCCTCCTAACCTCCTAATCCCCTAACCCATCATGTCCACTTCCTTCCTAACCTCCTAATCCCCTAACCCATCATGTCCACTTCCTTCCTAACCTCCTAATCCCCTAACCCATCATGTCCACTTCCTTCCTAACCTCCTAATCCCCTAACCCATCATGTCCACTTCCTTCCTAACCTCCTAATCCCCTAACCCATCATGTCCACTTCCTTCCTAACCTCCTAATCCCCTAACCCATCATGTCCACTTCCTTCCTAACCTCCTAATCCCCTAACCCATCATGTCCACTTCCTTCCTAACCTCCTAATCCCCTAACCCATCATGTCCACTTCCTTCCTAACCTCCTAATCCCCTAACCCATCATGTCCACTTCCTTCCTAACCTCCTAATCCCCTAACCCATCATGTCCACTTCCTTCCTAACCTCCTAATCCCCTAACCCATCATGTCCACTTCCTTCCTAACCTCCTAATCCCCTAACCCATCATGTCCACTTCCTTCCTAACCTCCTAATCCCCTAACCCATCATGTCCACTTCCTTCCTAACATCCTAACCTCCCAACTCTCTCCTCTGTGACTCTTCCTCTGTCCTCACCTCAGGTCATTCTTTCCTTTGTCTGTTGCCACATATGGGTGTGTTAGTGTGTTATTATATGTTGGTGTTTGTTAGAGTGTGTTCAAGCTGAAGGAGGGAGGTTGTATCACTATAAATAACTGTTACTAATGTATCTGCAGTGACACGTTGTTTCATAGAATTTCTTCCTGTTCCACCAGAATAACAAAGGCAGGAACATTCTGGAAGCATCAGGACTGACATTTACGAAGAGAAAACAACAAGAATGTAAATATCAACTTATTTATGTCTGAACTCTTTCATGAGTGGACATGCTGTTCCTCAGGCTTCTAATTCCCAACCATCTCCTCATAGTCTGGCATCTGCACTGGCCCTCATACTGGTGTCTATACTGGTCCCGTTAGACCTCATACTGGTGTCTATACTGGTCCCGTTAGACCTCATACTGGTGTCTACACTGGTCCCGTTAGACCTCATTCTGGTGTCTATACTGGTCCTATTAGACCTCATACTGGTGTCTATACTGGTCCTGTTAGACCTCATACTGGTGTCTATACTGGTCCCGTTAGACCTCATACTGGTGTCTATACTGGTCCCTTTAGACCTCATACTGGTGTCTATACTGGTCCCGTTAGACCTCATACTGGTGTCTATACTGGTCCCGTTAGACCTCATACTGGTGTCTATACTGGTCCCTTTAGACCTCATACTGGTGTCTATACTGGTCCCTTTAGACCTCATACTGGTGTCTATACTGGTCCCGTTAGACCTCATACTGGTGTCTATACTGGTCCCGTTAGTCCTCATACTGGTGTCTATACTGGTCCCTTTAGACCTCATACTGGTGTCTATACTGGTCCCGTTAGACCTCATACTGGTGTCTATACTGGTCCCTTTAGACCTCATACTGGTCTCTATACTGGTCCCGTTAGACCTCATACTGGTGTCTATACTGGTCCCGTTAGACCTCATACTGGTGTCTATACTGGTCCTATTAGACCTCATACTGGTGTCTATACTGGTCCTATTAGACCTCATACTGGTGTCTATACTGGTCCTATTAGACCTCATACTGGTGTCTATACTGGTCCTGTTAGACCTCATACTGGTGTCTATACTGGTCCCGTTAGACCTCATACTGGTGTCTATACTGGTCCCTTTAGACCTCATACTGGTGTCTATACTGTTATCTTTAGACCTCATACTGGTGTCTATACTGGTCCCATTAGACCTCATACTGGTCTCTATACTGGTCCCGTTAGACCTCATACTGGTGTCTATACTGGTCCCGTTAGACCTCATACTGGTGTCTATACTGGTCCTGTTAGACCTCATACTGGTGTCTATACTGGTCCCGTTAGACCTCATACTGGTGTCTATACTGGTCCCTTTAGACCTCATACTGGTGTCTATACTGTTATCTTTAGACCTCATACTGGTGTCTATACTGGTCCTATTAGACCTCATACTGGTGTCTATACTGGTCCCGTTAGACCTCATACTGGTGTCTATACTGGTCCTGTTAGACCTCATACTGGTGTCTATACTGGTCCTGTTAGACCTCATACTGGTGTCTATACTGGTCCCTTTAGACCTCATACTGGTGTCTATACTGGTATCTTTAGACCTCATACTGGTGTCTATACTGGTCCTATTAGACCTCATACTGGTGTCTATACTGGTCCCTTTAGACCTCATACTGGTGTCTATACTGGTCCTATTAGACCTCATACTGGTGTCTATACTGGTCCCTTTAGACCTCATACTGGTGTCTATACTGATCCCGTTAGACCTCATACTGGTGTCTATACTGGTCCTGTTAGACCTCATACTGGTGTCTATACTGGTCCTGTTAGACCTCATACTGGTGTCTATACTGGTCCCTTTAGACCTCATACTGGTGTCTATACTGGTCCCGTTAGACCTCATACTGGTGTCTATACTGGTCCCGTTAGACCTTATACTGGTGTCTATACTGGTCCCGTTAGACCTCATACTGGTGTCTATACTGGTCCCGTTAGACCTCATACTGGTGTCTATACTGGTCCTATTAGACCTCATACGGGTGTCTATACTGGTCCCTTTAGACCTCATACTGGTGTCTATACTGGTCTTATTAGACCTCATACTGGTGTCTATACTGGTCCCTTTAGACCTCATACTGGTGTCTATACTGGTCCTGTTAGACCTCATACTGGTGTCTATACTGGTCCCTTTAGACCTCATACTGGTGTCTATACTGTTATCTTTAGACCTCATACTGGTGTCTATACTGGTCCTGTTAGACCTCATACTGGTGTCTATACTGGTCCTGTTAGACCTCATACTGGTGTCTATACTGGTCCCTTTAGACCTCATACTGGTGTCTATACTGGTCCCGTTAGACCTCATACTGGTGTCTATACTGGTCCCGTTAGACCTTATACTGGTGTCTATAATGGTCCCGTTAGACCTCATACTGGTGTCTATACTGGTCCCGTTAGACCTCATACTGGTGTCTATACTGGTCCTATTAGACCTCATACGGGTGTCTATACTGGTATCTTTAGACCTCATACTGGTGTCTATACTGGTCCTGTTAGACCTCATACTGGTGTCTATACTGGTCCTGTTAGACCTCATACTGGTGTCTATACTGGTCCTGTTAGACCTCATACTGGTGTCTATACTGGTCCCTTTAGACCTCATACTGGTGTCTATACTGGTCCCGTTAGACCTCATACTGGTGTCTATACTGGTCCCGTTAGACCTTATACTGGTGTCTATACTGGTCCCGTTAGACCTCATACTGGTGTCTATACTGGTCCCGTTAGACCTCATACTGGTGTCTATACTGGTCCTATTAGACCTCATACGGGTGTCTATACTGGTCCCTTTAGACCTCATACTGGTGTCTATACTGGTCCTATTAGACCTCATACTGGTGTCTATACTGGTCCCTTTAGACCTCATACTGGTGTCTATACTGGTCCTGTTAGACCTCATACTGGTGTCTATACTGGTCCCGTTAGTCCTCATACTGGTGTCTATACTGGTCCTATTAGACCTCATACTGGTGTCTATACTGGTCCCTTTAGACCTCATACTGGTGTCTATACTGGTCCTATTAGACCTCATACTGGTGTCTATACTGGTCCTATTAGACCTCATACTGGTGTCTATACTGGTCCCTTTGGACCTCATACTGTTGTCTATACTGGTCCTGTTAGACCTCATACTGGTGTCTATACTGGTCCTATTAGACCTCATACTGGTGTCTATACTGGTCCCTTTAGACCTCACTCTGGTGTCTATACTGGTCCTATTAGACCTCATACTGGTGTCTATACTGGTCCCTTTAGACCTCACACTGGTGTCTATACTGGTCCTATTAGACCTCACACTGGTGTCTATACTGGTCCCTTTAGACCTCACACTGGTGTCTATACTGGTCCTATTAGACCTCATACTGGAGCCTATACTTGGAAAAAAAGCATAAATAAACTAGTAATTGGTTCCGTAGTGATGGTTCCTTATACCAGAGAACCCGTCCTCCAGATCTACATTTGGATCTTCTAGGAACTACAAGTAAACCTCCACCCTGAGTCTCTATTAAGAACATGAGGAACCATCAGGTCTTGGAGAAAACCAGGAGTTTGGATGTTTAGGACTTTATACACAAGAAATAAAATGTTGAACTGGATTCTGAGTTTTCCGGGGAGCCGATGGAGGGAAGCTCAAAGTCAAAGTCACGTTTATTGTCAATTCTGCCACATGTGAGATACATACAGAGAATCGAAATGATGTTACTGTCAAACCCTCGGTGCTTCACAATAAATACATTTTAAACACAAAGTGCAAATTAAAAAGAAAGAAGTTAAAGCTAAAACTGGAGAGACGTGGTCTCTTGTTGGTTCCTGTCAGCACTCGCGCTGCTGCATTTTGGATCATCTGGAGGATCTTCAGAGAATTACTTGGACATCCAGCCAACAACACGTTACACTAATCTATTCTAGAAGATACGAACGCATGAATTAGTTTTCCAGCATCACTCTGGGAGAGGATGCTCCTGATCTTTGTGATATTACGGAGGTGGAAAAACGCGGTTTTACAAACCTGATTAATGTGCTGTTTAAATGACAAATCCTGATCAATATAACTCCATGTTTTGTTAAGACAGGCTTAGTATAAATATTAAGATGTTCAGAGTAACGTTTCTAATCCAGAGTGTTATCAGCTCTGGGGTAGAGCCTTTAATTTCATGAAACAGGAGCGTTAAAGACATATTGGAAGGTAACGTTGGTAGAGGAAGATGATGAAAAGAAGGAGTGTCAGGACAATGGAGGATGGGAGTTTCTGGGCTAATGTGACGATTGAAAGTGACAAAACAGAGCCAACAGCAAATTCAGCCAAGTCAAGAGAGCGGAAGAAGAGAGGGAGAAAGAGAGGGGATGAAGGGAAACTGCAAAACATTCCAGAGGAGAAGACGAAGACAGAGACAAAAGAGGTCAGAGGCAATAGAGGAATCGCCAGAGAAGGACTGGGAATGATGGGAGGAGAAGATCATCCCCACAAGAGATGAGCAAAATTTATTCTGCATTAGAGACAAAGAGACAAAGACAAAGGCAATTTTTTTATGAAGCAGGATTGAAACCTCACAACTGGGAAGCAGCAAAGTCAGTTTTTCTGTCTGTACCTGAAATAAGAGAAAACAAGTGAAAAGGCACACCAACTGAACCCTGGAAGATCTGGAATACTTCCGAGGTTTCTGTTCAGCCAGGCAGAAAACATGTCCAAATCCTTCTCCCGTCCTGGTCAACCCAGACTAGCCGGATGTAAAGGCTCCAGTTCCAGGAAAGAGCTGTTCAACGAACATTCATGCATGCTGAGAATCGGAGAACGGCTGATGCGGGCTGGCAGTGAGGGGAACCTGGTCCAGAAACCCATCCGGACCCACAACCAGAATCCGACAGCTGCATCTGGATTTGAAACACCAAAAGGATCAAATAGATTCACTCAGGACCCAGACCTGCACAACCGGACAGATGAGAGTAAGGGACACTGCTCCAGAACAGGTGAGATAAAATTCTTGACATAAGCCTGCTAAAAGGATAAAAGAAACCTACAAAACACCTCAGCTTCATCACATTAGATCTCAGACGCCACTTCTTGAAGAGTCAATTCTGTTATCACTTTCCTCTCAGCCATCTGTTGACACAACAGAGGCAGCTTCCTGAATCCATCTCCTGCACAGCCTGAAGATCCTGTTAATAGAACTACAGCTTCAATGCTTAAAGCGTTGGACAGTGTTACCCCTCTGAAAGAGAAAGTAATTTCCGAATAGGTTGGCATCATGGTTTAATTAACAACTGCAGGTTTCTCAGTCAACCTCAAGAAAGCTGGAAATAATGTTGTTCCAATATTTTATAAAAAGCTCACTTAGTCTAGAAATGCAGTCTGATAGTACATAAGAAAGCTCTTCACAAATCCAGAACTGTTTATAATTGATCATTAACAGAAGAGAATAAGAACAAATACAGATTTCTGTTCGCCACTGAAGCCTGCCTAGCATGGGACTCCCTGTGCCCCTGTGGCAGGTTGGGTGGGCGCCCCCAACCCAGGGCAGGGGGGCTCCCGTTGTGGGGCGGGTAGGTCTCGGTGGCTGGCGGGGGGATGGTAGGGAGTGCCTGAACTGGCCCTCAGGTGTTGCTATGGAGGCTGGACTTGTATGGTTGTGGGTTTATGTGTGTGTATATATTTGTATGTGGAAATATGTGTATTTATACATATGTGGATAGTAAGAAATATAGTTGTATATGTTTGCTGAGGGGAAACAGTTTATATACAGCAGCATGTAACTGACATGGCAACAATAACTCAGGTATCCACTGATTCACAGAAAAATGAAGGGTCCATCTGAGAACAAATCTCGTTTGGCTTGTCTAAGAAGGGACAATAGGGAAGATACAAACGCATGAATTAGTTTTCCAGCATCACTCTGCGAGAGGATGCTCCTGATCTTTGCGATATTACGGAGGTGGAAAAACGCGGTTTTACAAACCTGATTAATCTGCTGTTTAAATGACAAATCCTGATCAATATAACGCCAAGGTTTCTCACAGTTTTACTGGAGGCCATCACAAGACCATCTAATCCCTTCCTGAGGTGTTTGGACCACAAACAACAACCTCTGTTTTATCAGAATTTAGTAGCAAAACATTAGTGGACATCCAGTCCTTGATGTCCTTAAGACATCTGAAATTTGTCTGATGGTTCTGTTTCATCTTCATAGACAGATACAGCTGCGTATCATCAGCATAACAATGAAAATTAATGCCGTGGTTCCGGATAAAACTTCCCAAGGGCTGCATGTATAAACTGAACAAGATTGGCCCTAGAACTGAACCCTGCGGGACACCATAGCAGACCCTCGTCTGTACGGAAGAAACCTCATGAACATGAACAAACTGGAATCTATCAGACAGATATGATTTAAACTAATCTAGAGCTGTCCCTTTAATCCCAACAAAATCGGTCTATAATTATCTAAAATGTCTGGGTCAAGAGAGGGTTTTTTAGGTAATGTTTCTTTTTTTTTTTTCCCTTGTTTGCACATATATTAATGGTTGATACCAAACTGGTAGGACTC
>CM026207.1:1331599-1466599 GCA_014839995.1 Xenentodon cancila
GATGATCATGCAGCAGTGCGATGTGGTCAGGAAGAAGGAGACACTCCTGGAACACCTGAGGAAGAATAGCCCCCATCATGCCAGTTTTCTCCCAGGATATCAGTTCATGAAGAATCAGGTGAGACACACCTGTGGTACACTGCTTCACCTGCACCTGAACCGGGCTGGTACCTGGTCAGCTGTATCAGTTGTACCAACCTTAGAAGGTTGCTTTTCAATCGTGTTTTCAGTCACCAAACATGACCTGACCTGGTCTGAGATTACGCATCTTAGTCAGAAAAGTTCTCCCCAGGTTGAGAGTGAACGAGTATCTTTGGGTTTGTGTTAGATGCCTCTGGAAAACACAGCTGGGCAGAAGCAAGACCTCTCTGGTTAGTCTGCAGAGCTCATGACCTGAACCTGGAATAGAGGAGGTTGATGGTTAAATAAGACAGAATACGTATGAAAGTCACCCGTATAAAAAACAGTTCTCAACTCAACTTTATTTATAAAGCACTTTAAAAACACCACCAAAGCGACTAAAATGCTGGACACTAATATGTGTTCAGAGAAAAACATTTAAAATTAAAATTAAAAATAAAAACATGTAAAACAAATGTAAACATAAAAGCATAAAACCAAAATGAAACAATAACATAAAACACTAAAACTAAGATCTGAAACTGATTTAAAAGTCAAAGTGAAAAAGTATGTTTTAGAGACGACAGACAATCACTGAAGAAGTGAAGGAGTGAAGGAGTGAAGGAGTGAAGGAGTGAAGGAGTAAAGGAGTAAAGGAGTAAAGGAGTGAAGGAGTGTAGGAGTGAAGGAGTGAAGGAATTGAAGGAGTGTAGGAGTGTAGGAGTGAAGGAGTGTAGGAGTGAAGGAGTGAAGGAGTGTAGGAGTGAAGGAGTGAAGGGGTGTAGGAGTGAAGGAGTGAAGGAGTGAAGGAGTTAAGGAGTTAAGGAGTTAAGGAGTGAAGGACTAAAGGACTAAAGGAGTAAAGAAGTAAAGGAGTGAAGGAGTGTAGGAGTAAAGGAGTGAAGGAATTGAAGGAGTGTAGGAGTGTAGGAGTGTAGGAGTGAAGGAGTGAAGGAGTGAAGGAGTGAAGGAGTGTAGGAGTGTAGGAGTGAAGGAGTGAAGGAGTGAAGGAGTGTAGGAGTGAAGGAGTGAAGGACTGAAGGAGTGAAGGAGTGAAGGAGTAAAGGAGTCAAGGAGTGAAGGAGTGTAGGAGTGAAGGAGTGAAGGAATTGAAGGAGTGTAGGAGTGAAGGAGTGTAGGAGTGAAGGAGTGTAGGAGTGAAGGAGTGAAGGGGTGTAGGAGTGAAGGAGTGTAGGAGTGAAGGAGTGAAGGAGTGTAGGAGTGAAGGACTGAAGGAGTGTAGGAGTGAACGAGTGAAGGAGTGTAGGAGTGAAGGAGTGAAGGAGTGAAGGAGTAAAGGAGTCAAGGAGTGAAGGAGTGTAGGAGTGAAGGAGTGAAGGATTTGAAGGAGTGTAGGAGTGAAGGAGTGTAGGAGTGAAGGAGTGAAGGAGTGTAGGAGTGAAGGAGTGTAGGAGTGAAGGAGTGTAGGAGTGAATGAGTGAAGGAGTGAAGGAGTGAAGGAGTGTAGGAGTGAAGGAGTGAAGGAGTGTAGGAGTGAAGGAGTGAAGGAGTGGAGGAGTGTAGGAGTGTAGGACATGTGTGTCCTCTATGTGTGTTCTACATGTGTTTTACATTTGTTTTACATATGTGTCTTATATGTGTTTTACATGTGTCCTACATGTGTGTGTTTTGGTGTTTAAAAAGCTACAATCTGCTTCCTATCCTGATCTTAATGTTTTTTTTTTTATTTTAGGTAAGATGTCTGAAGTCATCTGAAAGCGCCCTCTACTCAGGTACGTTGGGTATGGAGGAAGTCATTCTTTCTCTGGAGGCCATGTGTGATGGGGAGCTTCAGTTGAACCTTTTTCTGTTGTCCTGTAAGGCCAGAACGAGTCTTCCGGTTTATATAGTCCAGTTTTCAGGCAAAGAGGCTGCTGGGTAGGCAAAAACATTTACACATATATACACTTGCCAACCATAAATTGAATCCACCAACTGGGGTTTATCTGACTAACAAGTGTAAGGCACACCTTTCAGACACATCAGATCATAGAAAGACGAAACCAAATCCTACACATGCCTGTATGAGCTTTCCAATGAGTTTACCCTCAAGTCCTGCAGCCAAGGAGCAGAATGGTGTAGAGATGTGGGATTACCGCTGACTTGTTCTGTGAAGCTTAGGGAGCTTTGGTGTATAAGATCTAATTACCTGGGCCTTCTCAGACTTCAAGAAGACCTGGCCTGTGAGGATGGTGAGGGTACATCGGGTCAACTCAAAGCTCTCCTCTGCAAAACGCCCATCAGCATCGTCCATTATACAGGCGAGCTCGTCAGAGCCCCAAGGAAAGAGACGTATTTGTGCAGAACCCGGGGCCCCCCGTCTTAGGTGCTACTACAAGAATGGTCTCTGGAACCTAACGAGACGAGCGAGGAGTGGGGTTTCTTTTTTGACTACAGAATTGGAGCTATGTCTGTACCAATTGTAGGAAGATTATGGTATGCACCACGTTAGGTTGAGCTGTGACGACTGGGGAGTGTTGAAGCTGATCATCCCACGTTGCTGTGTGGAGAGTGTCTTCAGCCAGGGGCAAGAGAACAAGGGGGATGAGGATGAGGATCACAATCCTACCCGCCAAGGAAGGATCCTTCCCAGATGCCCCCAGAATTGAACCTTGAGGAAGTCATGTTATTTTTGTTAGCTCTGATTTTTAGTTACCTAAAGACACAAAAATGTTTATTTACTCAAAAAAAGCAAATTTCCAAAAAGTTGGAACATATGTGGACCGAAGACCACCTTGTACACCAGTGACAGAAACTTGTGTTTTATTGGAGCAGCCACAGGTAGACAGTGAAGGTCACTGAACAGAGGTGAAGGTCACTGAACAGAGGTGTGACTTATGTCCGTCTGGGTTGAAGATGGGATATAACCATGACCTGTACCAGGAGTTGAGGTGCATATTGAGTCAGGTACAGTCTTATTTTTTAATGTTTTCGAGAGCCGAGTGGCACGACCAGGACACAGAGAGAACAATTTTCAGAGAAAGATAACTGGACACCCAAGTTCTCTGTTACCTTCATGGGAGTGACAGTAGTAGAGGCTGTGCAATTCTCTGTATGAACCTCACATGTGGTAGAATTGATAATACACGTGACGCAAAAATATTTGTTCCCTTCAGTCCTGGTCACTGAAGCTGTTTTAATTAAATAATTCCTTTAAGTAATTCAATCCAATCAGTCTTTAACCCTGGTGAGTGGCTTAGACGTCCAACCTAGAGACCTTCCTTAAATACACCCCCTTGTCTTCCAGCCAGCCAAACTTTTCACATTCTTCAGTATTCCTGTTCCTGCTCACCTGTCCCAGAAGCTCCGCCCCTATCTATACTAGAGCAGGTCTTCCAGACACTACTATGGTTAATTTAAAAAAGTTAAATTAATTTGTCCTGGGGATTATATGATTTGGTAAAACACAGTCAAAACAAAACCAGTAAACAGTTTTACCTTGTAAGAGTTTTTAATTATTTGTTTTGGGTTTTTTCATCTGGGTAAGGATTTTCTTAACCCTAACCCTAGCTACTGAGCTATTCTAGGTTTACAGTGTTTGTGATGGTTGTGTGTCTGACTTAGACAGTGGTTTCCTTTTGTGTGTGTGTGCTCTTAGGTGTGCTCTACCTGCAGTATGGAGAGGAAACCAAACACATCCAGAAGCCTCCTGAAATCAGCAGTATGGATTCTGTCAGGGCTCTGTTCATCAATGCCTTCCCTCATCAGATCACCATGAAGATGCTGCAGTCACCCAACATGGCCATTTGCATCAGAGACACCAGCCACAACCTGTACTATGACCTAGAGGACCTCAGGTGAGCTTCAGGTCATGTTCCCGGCCTGGTGGGTCTTTCTGTGTGGAGTTTGCATGTTCTCCTCGTGCTTGCGTGGGTTCCCTCTGGGTTCTCCGGCTTCCTCCCACAGTCCAAGTACTAGGTTAACTGATACTTCTAAATTGCCAGTAGGTGTTAATGTGCGTGTGCATGTTTGTCTATCTTTGTATGTGGCCCTGCGATGGTCTGGCGACCTGTCCAGGGTGGACCATTGCTATGCGTCGGAATAGGCTCCTACAGACCCCCGTGACCCTGAGAAGGAGTAAGTGGGAATAGATAATGGATGGATGGGACATCATTATATTCTCTTATTATTGTATGGTATTATATAAGATTGTAACAGACCTTTAAAGAATCTAAAGTATAACAGTAGTCTGCATATTTATTAGACTCTGAAACACATTGAAAGAATAAAGACTACTCTAATACACCCTAAAAGATTCAAACTGACTGTAAATGACTCCATGCAACTCTAACAGACTCTTCTGTTGCTGCTGTGTCTCTGACTCCGTGCAGCTTTAGACTTCTGAAGTGTTACGTGTTTCTGCAGACCATATCTACAGGGAGGGTCTGCTGCGCTGAAGCAGAAATAATCAGGCCAGCAGATAAGCGAACATGGTCACATTTCATCCGATGAGGCTTTTGGACCCAGTGGAGCCCACTGGAGCGTTAGATCACCGCAGCCCTGCAGCATCACAGATCCATGTGTGTGTTATGACAGAAGAAGCTGTAGTTTTAATCGTAAATGTCACAAACTTACCTCTTCAACTGTTTGGAGCTGTTGGAGACTGTATGTGGAAACAGAAGTGCATTACTCTCCAGATCTGATTTAGTCCCACGGACTCAATACACAAACTTATCTGCTGCTGTTTTCATGTTTATTTCCAGAAGTATCACATCTCATTCCATCCTAAAGGCTTACCACAAAGACCCAGTTCAACTATTCAGCCGCCACAGCAGGCCTGCCAGCACAGACAGGAGGGTGAGTCAACCGCAACTCCCAGGTTCAGGGTTACCTGAGCCAGCCTCAGCTCTAAACGTGGGAGGTGGGAACGGTGTCTCATGATCCCACAAACACATGAAGGACAGCTCAAAGACTCTGACCAGAGTGTACCAATGTTTTGTAGAAAAAGTTGTGAGGAAGTTACTTTCTAGTCCAGACTGAGATCCAGGATGGTGACTGATGGATGGCTGACTGACCAGTTTCCGGCTGGTTTAGGAAGCAGGTTGCTGTCCAGCTTCTCAGTTCTGGAACCAGGGACTTTTAAACATCTGTAACACTCTCAGCTTTGTTTTACTGTCCATTTTGTTTAACAGTTTGATCAGTTTTCAGCAGACCTCACTGGAACTCAGGATTTTTTCACACCTACAGGGACAGATCCCAACTGTTTCAGTATCCTCAACCGATCTGTAATCTACCATGTCATTCCAAAGTTCATTTTCATCTGTCTATAACATCAATGAACAGGTCCAGTCCTGACTCCATCCTCACCACATCCTAAAATGACCACTGATCTCCTCATGGCTTCTGACTCTGAACTTCTTTATGTACTCATACTTGTGGATCTGACTGCAGCCTTCAACACCACCAGCATTCTCCTTGACAGACTATCATCTATCGTGACTTACCCCCAACTGGTTCAAATCAAACCTTTCTGGCTGCACTCAGTTCCTACACATCAAACGTTTCAGTCTTTTATGTAACATATTCAATTCAATTTTATATATATAGCGTCTATTACAACACAGAACCTGACCCCGATCAATTATTACATAAACAACGGCAGGTAGAAATTCCCCTAGTGAGCCTTGAATAGACTTCTTCCCTTGGTCCAGGGCAGGAAGTTGATTCATGGACCAGGAGAAGAAGTTGATTCATGGACAATGACAGATGCAAAAATTCAATTCAGTTGTATTTATATAACATCTATTGCAATACAAGTTGTGTCTAGTTGCTTTCCAGAAACACTTAAAAAAGTATTAAATAAACAATGGCAGGTCTGCCAAAGGTTGCACTTCCACATTTTTTCTAAGCTGTTTGTCTTCACAGGGCTTTCTAAGGTGAAGTTCTATATTCCCTACAGTTGAAGAAATACTTCTACCCAGGTAGCTGTAATGATGTGACAGATGGACGGTGCCTTCAGTTTTGTAGCACAAAGCATAACTTGTGTTTTGTGAGGACTGTAGCACAGTAGAACCTCTTCTCTATGTTCAGCTGAGTGCAGTAGGATTTTTGTATCTTCTGTGTTGCAGCAAACAGGACAAGAACGTTGGTGCAGTCCACCCTAACAGTTATTTTCAGTTCTGGCTGTATAAGGGTGAACTATGTGAGGTATGCGCATTTCATCCTGGACTGTTTTGTTCCTGACTCATTAAAATGTTCTTCTCCACCTGTAACTGTGATTCATCTTCAAACTGAAGCAACATAATAATTCACTAATTAACCCAGTAAAATCCTTATATCTAAAAAAACAAACTGAATACCCACAAGGATTTATTTTCCACATTCACAGTTTTTATTCGGCTCATGCTATTCAGCACACTTGGATTTTTCTCTGTGTGAAATGAATGTTTGGAAGTCATGTTGTGGGTCTCCGAAAAGCACCTAAACACAATTTGTAATGTAATAAACACTATATATACATAAAGTTGAACTGATCTGAATATATATATTATGTTTTTTGAAAGCTTCTAAGAAGGGGGAGGTAGAAGGTTGGAGAATATCCTTCCCATGATCATCTCAAAGGATCAAACAGGCTTCATTAAACACAGGCCAAGTTTCAATACACGTCGGCTTTTTGACATAATCTATACCTCTCCCGGGGTGGTCCCTGAGTGTGTTGTATCTCTTGATGCCGAAAAAGCTTTTGACCGAGTGGAATTCAAATTTCTTTTTGCAGTTCTGGACAGATTTGGCTTTGGTCCCAACTTCTCCTCGTGGATCCAATTGTTATACTCATCTCCCACCGCTTCAATTCGTACCAACTCCCAACAGTCAAAACCCTTCAACTTACACAGAGGAACCCGCCAGGGATGCCCTCTGAGCCCTTTGCTCCTTGACCTGGCTATTGAGCCGCTTGCTGCAGCCCTTCGAGGGTGTAGAGACATAACTGGTATTTGGAGGAACTCTACAGAACATTAAGTCTCACTGTATGCAGATGATCTTCTGCTCTTTATATCAGACCCAGGGACCTCCCTAACTGCGGCTCTGTCGTTGCTCAGCCGGTTTGGGAAGCTGTCTGGTTACAAACTGAACCTTAGCAAAAGTGAGCTTTTCCCCATCAATAATAAAGCGCATGCTTTGGACTATTCAAATCTATCTTTCAGAGTGGAACATCACAAATTCTCATATCTGGGAGTATCGATCACGAAGAAACATAAAGATCTATTCAAAGAAAACCTCATTACCTTACTGGACCTAACTAAACAAACGTTGACAAAGTGGTCACCTTTATCTATGTCGCTGGTGGGCCAGATCAATTCTATAAAGATGAATATCCTGCCCAAATTCTTATACTTATTTCAGTCCTTACCGGTTTTTATTCCCGCTTCCTTTTTCAACCAGCTCGACTCGGTCCTTTCTTCCTTCATCTGGCAGGGAAAACGTCCTCGTCTTAGCAAAGTCCATCTTAGGAAGACCAAGTCCACCGGCGGGCTCGCCCTTCCAAATTTCCGACTCTACTTCTGGGCTGCAAATTTGCGCTGTATGGCATTCTGGTCATTCTATGCTGATCGATCTGGCGCCCCTGACTGGGTGGCAATGGAACTGCACCTGTACGGAAATGCCTCTCTTCCTGCATTGTTGGGTTCCCCCCTCCCTCTCCCTTCCATTGCACACATCTGCAACCCAGTGGTTAAACACTCTCTAAGGATATGGGTTCAGTTTAGGAAGCATTTTGGAATGCATGATTTCTCCCTCTTGAGTCCTATCGCTTCAAACCATCTTTTCATACCCTCCCTTCACGACATGGGCTTTAAAGAGTGGCACAAGAAGGGCATTAAAAGCTTTAAAGATCTGTATTTGGACAACACCCTGGCTTCCATTGAGCAGTTAAGCAGAACATTTGGTCTCTTAAAATCTGATTTTTTTAGATATCTGCAAGTTAGACAACATCTCCATTCCTTCAGACCTGGCCTCGTCATCCTCCCGGACTCAACAATCGTGGAAACTGTCCTTTCTTTTAACCTGTCACATAAGAAACTTGTCTCATTTCTCTACAACCGGCTGTCAAACCTAAAATCCCACAGCGCGGACCAGATCAGGACAGCATGGGAGGAGGATCTGGGCATGCCCTTATCTCCAGAAACCTGGAACTCAGTGCTTAAACAAGTGAACTCATCATCTCTTTGCGCCCGCCACTGTTTAATCCAATTTAAAGTTGTACACAGGGCACATATCTCCAAATCCAAACTATCCTACATCTACTCAAAAACCAGTCCCTACTGGGACAAATGTAAAACTGGTGAAGCCACACTTATCCACATGTACTGGTCTTGTCCATCCCTCAGTGTGTTCTGGAGGGAGGTGTTTCTAACCTTATCCTGGATACTCAAAGTCACGCTGCAACCAACCTCTCTGACTGCTCTGTTCAGGATCGCTGGGGAGAGGGTGTGTCCAACTCCAGAAAAACATAATCTTTTGCCTCCCTCTTGGCCAGACGTACCATTCTTTTCAGGTGGAAAGATGCTACTCCCCCACCCACAGGCAGTGGTTGGCAGATATCATGTCTTGTTTACAACTCGAGAAGATTTGATTTTCACTCAATTATAAGAGCAGGAACTTTCAGGAGATGTGGGGATGCGGCTTCAAGCTCTCCAGCATGCTGGTACCCCCTAGAGATGGCTGGCAGTGACAGAGAATGGGGGGGGGGGGGGGGGGGGGTAAGGGTGTTTTTTTTTGTTTTTTTTTTGTTGATTTTTGTTTGTTTGGTTGTTTTCGGTCTTGGCTCGCTATTGCAGCTTTGCATTTATGTATGTATGTTTATGCATAAGAAATTTCAAATATAAAGATTTTGAATATTAAAAAAAAAAAAAAAAGTTAGCAGTATTTCAGGTGGTTTAAATTCAGCTGTACCAGGGATGACACTCATTCTGAAAGTTTGGATCTCCTGGGTCTGAGATCCAGGTTTAGTGATGGTTTCTGCTGTTTGCAGATCTCCAAAGAGGTGTTGTATGGCAGTCCCGGTCTGGTCCAGAACTGTAGCGCCCTTCACACCCTGCAGGGGTCTATGTCCCCTCCAACAGTCCGCTCCATGCCTTCATCCCCATCCAGGTTAGCACACGGAGGAGGGAGAAGAAGAGCTTTGGATCCTAGTAGTGCCACATTACCACGGCAGTGGCTGTCAGAAGGAGAGTGGTCCAGCAGCAGCAGCTGCACCATCCTGGAGAGGAGGGAAATCAAACCTGGTGAGAGTTTTCTTATTTAGCCCAGATTCACTGTTAATCCAGATATAATGCTGGTTTAACTATGACATATAACCTGGTGCTGGTCCAGGTCAGACCATGGTCACTTTCATGTGAACGACAAACCAAAACCAGCACCTTCATGACATTACTCCAGATATGAATCTGGAATTAGTGGAGAAATAAAATGAGCTATCTCCATTTGTGGACGTCACTGAAGAACTTCACTGTGACAAACTCAAAGAAACTTTCTAGAAGTCCATCAGCGGTGTTTTCAGATGTTCCTCTTAAAGGGGGGGGGGGGGGGGGGCAGGGAAAGACCAAGGTCATGTTAACTTCATATGACAGTCTATACAAGAATCTCCATCCAATTACTGCTTATTAATGTGTACAAGTACTCTGCCCATCAGCGCTTAAACAAAATCTAAATCTATCTAAAATAAGATCTAAAATAAGACCTAAAATAGGATCTAAAATAGGATCTAAAATAAGATCTAAGATAAGATCTAAAATAAGATCTAAAATAGGATCTAAAATAAGATCTAAAAGAAGATCTAAAATAAGATATAAAATAAGATATAAAATAAGATCTAAAATAGGATCTAAAATAAGATCTAACATAAGATCTAAAATAAGATCTAAAATAAGATATATAATAAGATCTAAAATAAGATCTAAAATAAGATATAAAATAAGATATAAATTAGGATCTAAAATAAGATCTAAAATAAGATCTAAAATAAGATCTAAAATAAGATATAAAATAAGATATAAAATAGGATCTAAAATAAGATCCAAAATAGGATCTAAAATAAGATCCAAAATAGGATCTAAAATAGGATCTAAAATAAGATCTAAAATAGGATCTAAAATAAGATCTAAAATAAGATCTAAAATATGATCTAAAATAAAATCTAAAATAGGATCTAAAATAAGATCTAAAATAAGATCTAAAATAAGATCTAAAATAGGATATAAAATAAGATATAAAATAAGATCTAAAATAGGATCTAAAATAGGATCTAAAATAAGATATAAAATAAGATATAAAATAAGATATAAAATCAGATATAAAATAAGATCTAAAATAGGATCTAAAATAGGATCCAAAATAGGATCTAAAATAAGATCTAAAATAAGATCTAAAATAGGATCTAAAATAAGATCTAAAATAAGATCTAAAATATGATCTAAAATAAAATCTAAAATTGGATCTAAAATAAGATCTAAAATAAGATCTAAAATAAGATCTAAAATAGGATATAAAATAAGATATAAAATAAGATCTAAAATAGGATCTAAAATAGGATCTAAAATAAGATATAAAATAAGATATAAAATCAGATATAAAATAAGATCTAAAATAGGATCTAAAATAAGATCCAAAATAGGATCTAAAATAAGATCCAAAATAGGATCTAAAATAAGATCTAAAATAAGATCTAAAATAGATCTAAAATAAGATCTAAAATAGGATCCAAAATAGGATCTAAAATGAGATCTAAAATAAGATCTAAAATAGGATCTAAAATAAGATCTAAAATAAGATCTAAAATAGGATCCAAAATAGGATCTAAAATGAGATCTAAAATAAGATCTAAAATAGGATCTAAAATAAGATATAAAATAAGATATAAAATAAGATCTAAAATAAGATATAAAATAAGATATAAAATAAGATCTAAAATAAGATCTAAAATAGGATCCAAAATAGGATCTAAAATGAGATCTAAAATAAGATCTAAAATAGGATCTAAAATAAGATATAAAATAAGATATAAAATAAGATCTAAAATAAGATATAAAATAAGATATAAAATAAGATCTAAAATAAGATCTAAAATAGGATATAAAATAAGATATAAAATCAGATATAAAATAAGATCTAAAATAGGATCTAAAATAAGATCCAAAATAGGATCTAAAATAAGATCCAAAATAGGATCTAAAATAAGATCTAAAATAAGATCTAAAATAGATCTAAAATAAGATCTAAAATAAGATCCAAAATAGGATCTAAAATGAGATCTAAAATAAGATCTAAAATAGGATCTAAAATAAGACCTAAAATAGGATCTAAAATAGGATCTAAAATAAGATCTAAAATAAGATCTAAAATAAGATCTAAAATAGGATCTAAAATAAGATCTAAAAGAAGATCTAAAATAAGATATAAAATAAGATATAAAATAAGATCTAAAATAGGATCTAAAATAAGATCTAACATAAGATCTAAAATAAGATCTAAAATAAGATATATAATAAGATATAAAATAAGATATAAAATAAGATATAAAATAAGATATAAATTAGGATCTAAAATAAGATCTAAAATAAGATCTAAAATAAGATCTAAAATAAGATATAAAATAAGATCTAAAATAGGATCTAAAATAAGATCCAAAATAGGATCTAAAATAAGATCCAAAATAGGATCTAAAATAGGATCTAAAATAAGATCTAAAATAGGATCTAAAATAAGATCTAAAATAAGATCTAAAATATGATCTAAAATAAAATCTAAAATAGGATCTAAAATAAGATCTAAAATAAGATCTAAAATAAGATCTAAAATAGGATATAAAATAAGATATAAAATAAGATCTAAAATAGGATCTAAAATAGGATCTAAAATAAGATATAAAATAAGATATAAAATAAGATATAAAATAAGATATAAAATCAGATATAAAATAGGATCTAAAATAAGATCCAAAATAGGATCTAAAATAAGATCCAAAATAGGATCTAAAATAAGATCTAAAATAAGATCTAAAATAGGATCTAAAATAAGATCTAAAATAAGATCTAAAATATGATCTAAAATAAAATCTAAAATTGGATCTAAAATAAGATCTAAAATAAGATCTAAAATAAGATCTAAAATAGGATATAAAATAAGATATAAAATAAGATCTAAAATAGGATCTAAAATAGGATCTAAAATAAGATATAAAATAAGATATAAAATAAGATCTAAAATAGGATCTAAAATAAGATCCAAAATAGGATCTAAAATAAGATCCAAAATAGGATCTAAAATAAGATCTAAAATAAGATCTAAAATAGATCTAAAATAAGATCTAAAATAGGATCCAAAATAGGATCTAAAATGAGATCTAAAATAAGATCTAAAATAGGATCTAAAATAAGATCTAAAATAAGATCTAAAATAGGATCCAAAATAGGATCTAAAATGAGATCTAAAATAAGATCTAAAATAGGATCTAAAATAAGATATAAAATAAGATATAAAATAAGATCTAAAATAAGATCTAAAATAGGATATAAAATAAGATATAAAATCAGATATAAAATAAGATCTAAAATAGGATCTAAAATAAGATCCAAAATAGGATCTAAAATAAGATCCAAAATAGGATCTAAAATAAGATCTAAAATAAGATCTAAAATAGATCTAAAATAAGATCTAAAATAGGATCCAAAATAGGATCTAAAATGAGATCTAAAATAAGATCTAAAATAGGATCTAAAATAAGATCTAAAATAAGATCTAAAATAGGATCCAAAATAGGATCTAAAATGAGATCTAAAATAAGATCTAAAATAGGATCTAAAATAAGATCTAAAATAAGATATAAAATAAGATATAAAATAAGATCTAAAATAAGATATAAAATAAGATATAAAATAAGATATAAAATAGGATCTAAAATAAGATCCAAAATAGGATCTAAATAAGATCTAAAATAGGATCTAAAATAAGATATAAAATAAGTCAAATAAGCTGCTCATTTTAGCTGCAAATCTGGTAAAACCAAGAAAAAAATGCTTTTCTGTGTTCTACTCTGTTTGGCCCGGGTCTAACATGACTGTGTGTGTGTGTGTGTGTGTGTGTGTGTGTGTGTGTGTGTGTGTGTGTGTGTGTGTGTTTGTGTGTGTTAGATGATTCTGGCAGCACCAGAGACAGAGGACTTCATCACCCTCATTGTCCAGATTCCTACTCTTCCTCATGTCACCTCAGCAGGTCCTCCTTCCAGGCCAGTCCTGCCCCCTCTGTGGCTGCAGACCTGGTCTCAGGGGTCTCGGGGAGCCTGGGGGGGCGGCAGCATTACAAAGCCTCAGTCCAGCCCCTGATGGGGTACGTGGATCCTGAGAACCAGCCCCTTCTCAGGTACACTTAGCCCTTTCACATAAAAATGTTTTTGTTGTCATTGGTAACTTTCAAGAAACTGTGACTTTTTTTTACATATAATCATTTCATGGAGATCATAGTCCTCAGAACTCAGAAGGCGTCATCATCAGAACTGACTGGTGGTAACCTCGTTAGTACCAAACTCCAACCAGTCAGTTCTACCTGGTTAAATATCTTTAAGCGTTTAAGCGTCGGTTTGATCCAGGCCTGAGAGAGAAACACTGCAAGTCTGCTTTTAAAGCAGTAATATTGGGAGGTTTTTTTAATATATTTATATTATGTATATATTAATATATGTTTAATATAGTTTCAGTAAAATGTTCTGTTGGAGCATTTGATCACTTTAGTTCATCTCCAGTCCAACTGTCAGCACCTGGATGACGCTAAACTCCTAACTCCTATGATTGAGGACATCATGGACCCTCAACCTAATCTTATTTGTGGACATCATATAACATGTTTTAACCACTAGGTGAATATCTGGACTGAAACTGGGTTCATTCGCTTATCCTGAATAAAGACACAAGAGAAGATCCAAGTTCAGATGATTCAATGCAGCAGTTGCAGGCAAGTGTGTCGAACATCCGGCACCTCGATGCAGGAGTGACTCAGAGAGTCATAAGAACAGCGGTTTTACAGATCAGAGCTCGGTGCTCTTTAAACGAAAGAAGCTGCAGGTCTCAAAACATGTTTGCAGCTGTGTGAGACAGCTGAACGCAAACTGGACACAGTTCTGGTCTGACCTGGCTGGACTCTTCAGGACCTCACACAGGGACTGGACATCTCCATCACAACCCCACTAATAGAACCCCTTCGTTAGATTGTAGACCCAAAGACTTGGTCGGAGCAAACATAACCAGGTGACTTCATGACATCGGACGAACCTCAGATGGTTCCTAGTTTTTATGTCAGTTTTTACATTACAAGTCTATAAAGTATTTTTGTTAGATTTTCATAAATTCAGTCATGATGACAACACAATGGGGGTTCGGTGTCACCAACTTCACGTCTGATGACATTATTTAGGTAAGAAGCTCTGCATGGATCCACTTCCAGTGTTTATCCATTCCACAGGCAGAACAACAGGAGGTATGGAGATAGTCAGCTTCCTCTAGAGACCGAAGCCCAGCCCCTGTCACCTCACAGAGGTGCTGAGGTGCAGGTTGCTGAGTCTCCAGAGAAGATGTCATCAGTTCAGGTTTCCCTGCAGCGAGACAGTAACGAGCTGGAGATGCTGAACAGAAGCAGAATAAGTTGCTCGTCTTCCTCCACGTCATCAGTGTTTGTGGCGAGTCCTTTGAGACAACTGGAGATGCCGGTTCAGAGCCACAGGCTAACCAGCGCCACCCACAGGTGATCTGATCCCTACAGGCATCATCTCTATACTGAGGTTCCCTCAGAGCCGACGCTCCTCCCCAGATGTAATGTTTTACATCCACCATAACAATTATCTTAATAACAGATTTAACATGTTGATTTGGTTCAGCAAGTTTCATTTTTGAGGTCAGTTTATGGTCTTTAGTCCAGGGACATTTGCTACTCAGCTGGTTCCATTAGACCATCTCCAGATCATTCTGGACCAGATGATGCGGGAATCATTCGAGTTATTTTTTTCCAGTGACAAACTCCACTAGATCCACGTCATCCCACATCTCTAAGAAAAATCAGAACCACATCCAGAGTCCACATTCCTTCAGATCCACTGATCCACCTGTCAGCCTCTGCTGACTCCGACTCCTCCACAGTCATGGAGCAGTGATTCCACCTTTCTCAGAGCCACGATCTTAGACTTGGAGGTTCTGATTCTCATTCCCTCATGACACCAACAGGACCATATTATCATCTAAAAGCAGATGACACCCTGACACCACTCACCTTAAATATATAAAAAAAATATACTAGAATCAAGCATTTTCCTTTATATAAGCCATGTGATACTTAAGATGCTCTTTTGTTATCTTCTTGTTCACAATAATGACAATGAATTACTTGATCTGAATCAAGTACACTCAGCAGCAGCTCAATTATCAGTCTGAAAAAAGACACAATCGTAACTCATAAATGACCACTGACACTGAACATGAATTCATTTATGTTAGCTTTCATACATGCAAAGACAACTTTGTCCAGAATCCAGAACCTTAAATCGGTAAAACTGGGGTCATGTTGAGACCCTCACTGGGATCCTGGATTGTGTCCAACCCGTTTGTGGAGCTGAAGAGAGTTTGTGGGTCTCCTGTGGGGCGTACTCCAGGAGTACCGGGTAGTGGGTGATACCGGGTGACGGGGTACGTCGGATTTGCTTCCAGCTGGACTCCGTCAGGGCTGTTTAGGACTTTTATGGACAGAATTATAGGTGCAGCAAAAAGAAGTGGGAGGTCTCGTCTGATGGTGTCAGCATTTCACCTCTGCTTTTTGTACTGATGGTTCCTTTGGCTTTGAAGAATCAAGCTCTTCAGCTCTTACTGGAGTAGCTCAGATCCTACTGTGAAGCAGCAGGGATGAGAATCAGCATCTCTAAAAATGAAACCCTAGTTCTCAGCCAGAGAAAGTTCAAATGTCGTTTTTTAGTCAGAAATTATGTGCTGCCTAAAATGGGGGAGTTTCAAAAAATGTTTTTTATGAGAAAAGTTCTGTGATTTGAAGATATTTTAACAGTAGTCATAGATGTTATCAAATGGGCTTAGATGTTTCTTTGTGTCAGTGAGAGGATGAAGGCCATGGAGAAGCAGATCGCCACTCTGGCAGGACTGGTGCATCAGGTTCTGGCCTTGGGATCAGATGTTCCAGGACCCCAAGATCCTCTCGGGTTTGAAACATTTGCCTTTACAAAGTGGTCAGATATGAAACATTTGGCATTTTTATCAGCATATCATACTTTTTTTCAGTGACAATAGTGAGCAGAATCTCCTAAGCAGCCGACCTGGTAAGTTTTTTTCTTCACTTCTACCTAAACCATACGTCCTGTGTTGGGAAGATGGTGACAACGGATCCCTCCTCACTTCTAGGGGTGTCTGCTAAGCCTCAGAACCTTCCTGCTTTGACTGACAGCCCTGACCGCACCCCTATGGCACTTCAGGCCCCTCCCTCTGGAAATGGATTGCAGCAGGGTTTGGAGTTGGTGAAGAGAAATCTGAGTAAACTTCGACTGGAACTCAGCAGACTCAGGTGTTTACAGGTACAGTCTAGAGAACGCCGGACGACCCGAGTTGGGTTCTAGTCTTCCACTGCAGATGCAGATGTTTAAGTGTAGTCAAGACCAGACCGAACCGGCTCAAATGTAGTCAAGACCGAACCGGTTCAAGTGCAGTCAAGACTGAACTGGTTCAAGTGTAGTCAAGACCAAACTTGTTCAAGTGCAGTCAAGACCGGACTGGTTCATAGGCAGTCAAGACCGAACCGGTTGAAGTGTAGTCAAGATCAAACCAGTTCAAGTGTAGTCAAGACCAAACCGATTCAAGTGTAGTCAAGACTGGGCTAGTTCAAGTGTAGTCATGACCGAACTGGTTCCAGTGTAGTCAAGAACGAACTGGTTCAAGTATAGTCAAAACTGGACTGGTTTAGGTGTAGTCAAGACCGAACCGGTTCAAGTGTAGTCAAGACTGGGCTAGTTCAAGTGTAGTCAAGAACGAACTGGTTCAAGTGTAGTCAAGAACGAACTGGTTCAAGTTTAGTCAAGACCGAACTGGTTTAAGTGTAGTCAAGACCGAACTGGTTCAAGTGTAGTCAAGACTGGGCTAGTTCAAGTGTAGTCAAGACCGAACTGGTTCAAGTGTAGTCAAAACCGAACTGGTTCAAGTGTAGTCAAGACCGAACTGGTTCAAGTGTAGTCAAGACTGGACTGGTTTAAGTGTAGTCAAGGCCGAACCGGTTCAAGTGTAGTCAAGACCGAACCGGTTGAAGTGTAGTCAAGACCGAACTGGTTCAAGTGTAGTCAAGGCCAAACCAGTTCAAGTGTAGTCAAGACTAAACTGATTCAAGTGTAGTCAAGACTGGGCTAGTTCAAGTGTAGTCAAGACCGGACTGGTTCAAGTGTAGTCAAGACCGAACTGGTTCAAGTGTAGTCAAAACCGAACTGGTTCAAGTGTAGTCAAGACTGGACTGGTTTAAGTGTAGTCAAGGCCGAACCGGTTCAAGTGTAGTCAAGACTGGGCTAGTTCAAGTGTAGTCAAGACCGAACTGGTTCAAGTGTAGTCAAGACCGAACTGGTTCAAGTGTAGTCAAGACCGAACCGGTTGAAGTGTAGTCAAGACTGAACTGGTTCAAGTGTAGTCAAGGCCAAACCAGTTCAAGTGTAGTCAAGACTAAACTGGTTCAAGTGTAGTCAAGACTGGGCTAGTTAAAGTGTAGTCAAGACCGAACTGGTTCAAGTGTAGTCAAGGCCAAACCAGTTCAAGTGTAGTCAAGACTAAACCGATTCAAGTGTAGTCAAGACTGGGCTAGTTCAAGTGTAGTCAAGACCGAACTGGTTCAAGTGTAGTCAAGACTGGACTGGTTTAAGTGTAGTGAAGACCGAACCGGTTCACGTGTAGTCAAGACTGGGCTAGTTCAAGTGTAGTCAAGACCGAGCTGGTTCATAGGCAGTCAATACCGAACCGGTTGAAGTGTAGTCAAGACCGAACTGGTTCAAGTGTAGTCAAGACCAAACCAGTTCAAGTGCAGTCAAGACCGGACTGGTTCATAGGCAGTCAAGACCAAACCGGTTGAAGTGTAGTCAAGACCAAACCAGTTCAAGTGTATTCAAGACCAAACCGGTTCAAGTGTAGTCAAGACTAAACCGTTTCAAGTGTAGTCAAGACTGGGCTAGTTCAAGTGTAGTCAAGACTAGACTGGTTTAGGTGTAGTCAAGACCGAACCGGTTCAAGTGTAGTCAAGACTGGGCTAGTTCAAGTTTAGTCAAGACCGAACTGGTTCCAGTGTAGTCAAGACTGGGCTAGTTCAAGTGTAGTCATGACCGAACTGGTTCCAGTGTAGTCAAGACCGAACCGGTTCAAGTGCAGTCAAGACCGGACCGGAATAGCTGGTTAACCTTTCCTGAAGTTAAGACAGATGTCATGTATTCCAGCTGTCAAACCTGGAGACCGCGAGTTCAATGCTGCGGATGGCAAGTCAGGAACTGGTGGTACTCATCTGGGATTGGCTGGTTCAGTCCCAGAAAACTGAATTGAGACACAGAGCTGAGATGGAGAAGGACATCACCCACTACCTCACACAAAAGGAGAGACTCATCACACAGCTCAGGTAATTCTAGATTTAATTGAATTTGTGATTTCATTGACAGGTGTTTAGTTGGACAGTTGTGGAATTGGATTTCTACGGCTTCCAGTTGACTTCCTGTTAACTCAGAACAGAGTTTTGAGTTCCTCTTACATGTACAGAAAAGTCGTTAAAGTCTAAAGTGAATACAGTCTTCTGGGCTGTACAGGAAGCAGGACGCACACCCTGTGATGTCGTCCACAGGTTGCAGAAAAGTGTCTTTGAAGCCTATTTTTTGACCTGCTACAAAGCGCCATGTTTGCAGGAACCAACTCTTCCCAACCCCATTCATCCAAAACTGGATGAATGGGGTCCACAAAGTTTCTTTAACTTAGCTCGCGTTGAACTGTGGTGCTAACTTGTGTTAGCTTTTATTACAACTGCCCTCAACTCTGATGTTGCTACCAAAAGAACATCTGAAACAAGAGCTGCTGAAGCTGAAATGAGGTTCAGTAGAGGTCTGACAGACCACCACCAGGATGCTCAACAAGCCGATGCTCAGCTACTGACCTGTGGGTTTTCAGAGCTGGGTTCCAGTTAGTTCATCCTGATCAACCTGAAGGTGGCTAACGGAGTCGGCGCTTCCAACTGCTGAAGGATATATGAATTCAATTGAATTGAATAGATATAAAGGAAGTAGCTCAAGGGCAGCACGGCGGCTTAGTGGTCAGCGCTGTTGCCTCACAGCTGAACGGTTCCTGGTTCGCTTCTCCGGCCCGGCGGGAGTCTTTCTCCCTGGGATTGCGTGGGTTCTCTCCGATTACTCCGGCTTCCTCCCAGGATGGACCCCTGCCTCTCGCCTATAGTGAGTCGGGATAGGCTCCGGCAGACCCTGGAAAGGATAGAGCGGGTACAGAAGAGAAAAATAATTCAATTCAGTATTACAACACAAGTTATTTGTTCTAATTGGAAATTGAAAACACCCCCACTTTTGTCTTTAACAATTTCTAAATAATAGTTTTTATATCAATATGAATATTTGTCATTTTATTTATTCACATATTAACTGTTCATTTATTTATTCATGTGATTCTGGGGTTTTAGGGCAGTCTCAGAAGTGTATGATGACACATGGGTCATTATAGGGTTCAGTGTCAGAAACACTGACCGCGATACAGCTGACTGGGACCACGTATGGAAGCTGTCTGAATGTTCAGAAGCTTCTCCGTGAGCTCAACCAGTTCTTACATCAACTACCGTCTGCATTTCCCAAATCCAGAAACACAGACACAGTTGGACTGGTCGGACTGGTCGGACTGGTCGGACTGCTCGGACTGGTCGGACCAGTCGGTCAGGTCAGTCCGGTGGGACCGGTCGGTCCAGTCGGAATAGTCAGACTGGTGGGACTGGATCTCAACAGACAGGAATCAACAGCCACCACGTGACTCATGAGTTCATCGGACTGCAGTTTGGCTGGAATCTTCCATGAGCTGCATTTATGTTGTTACCAGTGTCACGGCAGAGCCCAGTGGCACCAGCAGAACCAGCAGGTTCTTTAGGCTCTCACTCACGTTGATGTATTCCTCCCACAGTGAACTGGAGTATTTTGTCAAGCGTCTCCAGAGCTCCGTCTACGTGTCCATCACTCTGACAGAAATGGAGGAGGCAGCCGCCGCCCTGCGCAGTGCTGGAGAGAATCTGGCCGTCCTCAGAGGTGGAGCTTCTGATGAAGTCTTGAGAATGATGGAGTTGTCTGTGTGAATGCGATGACACCTCTGCTGTCCGTCTGTCCTCAGGTAACTTCCCACTCCTGCAGATGAAGGTGCATTCAGTTCTAAGCCTGGAGGTGGAAGCAGTGCGCTTTCTGAAGGAGGAGCCTCAAAAGATGGACTCGATGTTGATGAGAGTCCGAAATCTGATGGAGATGCTCAGCTGTCTGCGCAGGTGCTCAGCAGTGACCCAACTGGTGGTTCCGTTCAGATGAACCACCCTGATGTGGGCCTGATTCTCTTTTCTGCTGTTTCTTTCAGACAAGTGTCCATTCCCCAAGTAACCGCGGCCGTGACGGCCACAGTGGAGCCTCAAAGGGTCCTGCAAGCACAACAGGGTCCTCCAAAGACCTGGAGTTCCCAGAACTCCTCCAAACCCCCACCTCCAGCCTCTGTCAGTGCCTCCCTCTTCTCCCCCAGTCTCTGTCTGAGCCAGGCGGGGGTCAGTGGGGCGATCTACCCCCTCAGAGCTTCAGTGGTTTCTCCCTCCCACCACATTCCTCTGACACCCCCACATAAAAAAGCCACTCCAGTAACAGAGGTACGAACATCACAGGTAACTTGGACCCCTGTGAAAAACTCCACTGATTCATTCAACCACAAAAACAAGGCAGTCAAGTGCCATCGCAAACAGATGTGCAGTCTGCTCTTCATTCTGATTGGATGAAGCCTAAAGTGAGGCAGAATCTTCTGTTGATTCCACAGACCTGCATAAACCTCCACATTGCACAATCGTGTTCTGGGTCTCTGGAAAGCGCCTAGAGACAACTTGTGTTGTAATAGACGCTATATAAATAAAATTGAATTGAATTGAATTGAATTGCAACCAAACCTGTTGCAGAGCGGTCATCCATGACCACTGACATCCACATGGGGGCACCAGAACATCCTGAAGTGGTCACGGATACAAGCAAACCCAAAACTGTTGTTTGAAAAGAATTTGTGCATTTAATGACATTTTTATCAAATAAAAGCAGTTTTATAGTTTGACTCATGAAAGCCTCAATAACACAGATATCATTAACTGTAGTAAAAATTTATCTAAACATTTGTCTTCATAAAACTCAACAGGAACATCAGTCTTGGTCCAGTAGATGGTGAGATGTTCTAGAATGTCTAGGTTTTAAATAAATACATGAATCCAGACAGATAAGAGCTCTAAAAGTTGAAGATTGACTCACATTTCTGTTGTTTTATCTTCATTTACTCTGATATGATAACATGTAGACCTAAATTTACACCTCTGCTGGAATCTCACTCGTGTTTAGTTTGATGCCAGATTCAGTCACATTAACCTGCCGCTTACCTTCTACTCCCAGGTGTGGTGCAGGTGTCAGACGGTTTCAGACCTGTTTTAAACAGACTCCCTCCTCCTGTCCTCCACAGGCTGCACCGAGACAAACTCCAGAGGGCAGTGTGACTTGGGAGTCCAGCAGTACAAACCAAGACCAGTGTAGAACTGTCTTTGAGTACAGTCAAACCAGTACAGACCATGTGCAACTCCTCCATAAGACCCAGATGGTCCTGAGGAAGTCCATACCTCATGTGGAGGTATTCAATTTCAGACAGGGTTGTTCTGACGTTGTCTCTGGACCTTCAGCTTCCACAGAATCCAGACCAGAGCTGGACATGCTTCTGGATATGCCCCTGCAAGGTAGGCCAGCAGGATCTGCGTAGAACTCAGCTGGAAGCTGTTCTCCTTCTCTGACAGCTGTATTTTCTCATCTCATGGGGATTTGAGTGTGACTGATGTCCCTGAGGTCCAGGCCAGTCCTTCAGAACTACAGGAAGGAAGTGTGGACTTCAGTGAGAACAGGACAGTTTATCCTCCTGTTCTTGTAACAGCAGCATCTGATACGTGTTTCTGGATGTTCTTTAAAACCAGCAGACATGTACCTCAGGACAGGTGCACCGGTGTGATTTTGTTTTTCTCCTGGATTCTTTATGACGGCAACAAAGTAATGCAGTAGTTAGCTCTGACACTTCACAGCAAGAAGGTTCAGCTGGATCTTGGTTCAGCTGGGTTCAGCAGTGTTCTTCATCCCTGGCCCTCAGGACCCACTTCTGCATGTTAAATGTTTCCCTGCTTAAACACACCTGATTGGGTCACCTCCAGCATGTCATGACGTTCTACACAAGGCTGTCAATGTGTCGCTGATTTCAGCCAGGTGTCTTAGAGCAGAGCAACATCTGCAGGACAGCGGTTCCTGAGCACCAGAGTTAAAGAATACTACTCTAGAGGCAGTCCAGTTGTCGTCCTCTGGTTAGTCCCATCTAGAACTCTTCGATTTTGAACCCTTCCACATCAACCCAGAGCCTTCCAGGTGAATACAGATGCCATCTTAGTGGTCTCTTACAGAGACAAAAAACAAGAAAGATTAAGTCCTGTTAGGACGACACAGTGCTCAGTAGTGAGGACTTTTGGAGCCAGCACCTGATGTCTTTTAGAGGAGCTGCAATTCTCTCTGCCAGTTTGGTGTCAAGACTAAACCGCCAGATGTGGCAGCTCGGTTCCACGACAGACATCAGTGGTAGTACTTTATGGATGGTCTGATGTTTACCTGCTTTCATGGGTGTGTTTGTGACATCGTGTCCAGCTTCGAGCCTCTTGTGATATTGATCTTTGCCTAAAAATTACATTTTAGTGTTTCCAACCAGTCAAAGTCAGAGTCATGTTTGTTGTCAGTTCTGCCACATGTGAGGTTCGTACAGAGAATCAAAGTCACGTTACTCTCAAACTCTCGGTGCTGCACAATAAATAAATCTGAAATCTAAAAGAAACAAGTTATAACATGATGTTGGATTTAAGAGCCAAGGGAAATAAAATTACAGTAAAAAACAATAAAATGGCAGTATGATGATAGACATTAATGTTGTAATAAGGACAGTGAAATGTATAGCAGGTTTTAAAGGTGTGTGATTGTCCTGCAGGATAACCTTGAATTGAAAATATTAATATTAGTTGCTCTTTTAACCGATGCAGCAACCAAAACCGATCCTCCTCCATCGACTCTGGGCCCTCCTCCAACCTCCATTGAGCCTCCTCAATCCACCATGTATCCTTCTCAAGCTACTGTGGACCTTCCTCCATCCACCATGGATCCTCCTTCAGCAGCGTCTCCCAGCGGCATACGCTTAATTTCTCAAGTGGAAAAACCCAGCCGCTCCAGCGTGGCTGGTGTCAGAAAACAGTGCCAAAGTCCAGACTGGTCCAGTAGGTCTCCTCCTCCTCAGAGGTAAGCTCTGGTCATGAAGTATCAGGTTTTTCTCTAAACACCACCAGAGAGTTCTTTTTTCATTTGTCCCTGCAGGAACTGCAATGCTGCTTTAGGTCTGACCACCAACCAGTCAGGAGAAGTGGTCTTCAGGTACCAGAAAGAATCGTTTGGATCTCAGGTAGGAGGTTCCTGGAAGTGAACACCTGAGTACCCAACAAGAAAGGGTGTGGATCCATTTCAAATAAGTTCAGGTCTCTAAGTGGCCGGATCAGTGGGATTTTTTTTTTTTTTTTCATGGCCATTCTTGTCAGTATGGACATTGTGCACAGCACGTATGTACGATGCACAGACGAACTCTTATGTTCAAATAGGGAGTGGTGGCCTAGTGGTTACAGTGGTGGGGGTGGGCGTGGAGGACCCAGGTTCCAGCCCAGGGCCACAATGGTAAATCACTGGGGGCCCCTGAGCAAGGCCCTTAACTACCCCGCTAGCAGCCCCACTGCTCATCAAACTAGTTGATGGGTTAAAAGCAGAGGTCCAATTTCGGTGAGCATCGTACATACGTGGTGTGTCGATGTCGATGTCGATGTCGATGTCCATACTGACAAGAATGGCAAAGAAAAAAAAAACAAAAAAACATGGTGCTTGGTGTGGACAAATTGTGAATGCCATAAAGCTCCAACAACAGAATGCTGTTCTGGTTGAGATCAGGAGGCCACTCCTTGAAGTCACATTCCAGCACATATCTCTCCTCAGGAAACCAAGCAGCAAGACTGAGTTCCTGGAAAAATTCACACATCCACATGCTGAAACAAAGTGGTCCTTGTCAATCAGTAAATTATCATTGCATGGAAAAGTAGTCTAATAGTATACCAAAGAGCCCTTTGCAAACCTAGAACAGGTAATTACTAGTCAATAATAGAAGATGATAAAAATAACCCGTTTTCTGTTCAGGTTATACTGGTTCTGCTGGACCTCAGATAATGGGTTAGTGTCCATACTGGTTCTGCTGGACCTCAGATAATGGGTTAGTGTCCATACTGGTTCTGCTGGACCTCAGATGATGGATTAGTGTCCATACTGGTTCTGCTGGACCTCAGATGATGGATTAGTGTCCATACTGGTTCTGCTGGACCTCAGATTATGGGTTAGTGTCCATACTGGTTCTGCTGGACCTCAGATAATGGGTTAGTGTCCATACTGGTTCTGCTGGACCTCAGATAATGGGTTAGTGTCCATACTGGTTCTGCTGGACCTCAGATTATGGATTAGTGTCCATACTGGTTCTGCTGGACCTCAGATGATGGGTTAGTGTCCATACTGGTTCTGCTGGACCTCAGATAATGGATTAGTGTCCATACTGGCTCTGCTGGACCTCAGATAATGGGTTAGTGTCCATACTGGTTCTGCTGGACCTCAGCGCTGCTTTTGATACTGTAGATCACAGCATTTTACTGCAGAGGCTAGAGTATGTTGTTGGGATTAAAGGGACAGCTCTAGATTGGTTTAAATCAGATCTGTCTGATAGATTCCAGTTTGTTCATGTTCATGAGGTTTCTGCAGTACAGACGAGGGTCTGCTATGGTGTCCCGCAGGGTTCAGTTCTAGGAGTCACAGCTGCAGCTGCAGGACCAGACTGGCGCAGCTGGTCTTCAACACAGCTTCATCCTGGATCTGCTGCTGTAGACCTGCTGCAGGGGGCACCAACATGATCCACTGCGTGATGCTCCTCACCTCTCTTCACACACAGTTATTAGAAGTATCTCATTAGCATAATTGCACTCCATTGTTTCTGTAGTTTGCTCTGCTGGTCTGCGCAAAACCCAAATTCCAAAAACAAAAACGTGTGATGGAAATGGCTCTAATTCGGAACAACTCCCATATATCGCAAAAACCTTTTTTACACTTTCATGCAGTGGTTTTACAGATGTGTCAATAATCCAGTTCATCATAAAATGCTATGGAAACTCATTTTCCACATTCCTGGCAGTTCTAAATGTGACGTAGTGGGTCAATCTGAAGTGGTCAAAATCTAGCTTCCAGCTGTTTTTGGCCTCATTAATATGATGCAGTTGTGCTGTAACACTACTTAATCATTATTACCACAGTACATAGGGACTTTACCTCTGAATGATCCTCTCACACCTTCATCAGCTGACTATTTTGCAACAGCAGTAGCAGAACTGTAATTTGTCAAGATATTCGAGTCAAGATATTTTTTCCATGTCTTTCAATGTTGCAGTTTTCTTTTTACATTGTTTTTGAAGAGATGAGACACGGAGAGAGGACCAGGAGAGTTATAGAATTAAGTTTAGTTTTAGAGAAAAACACCATTTAATGGAAACACTGATTCCCTGCAACGGCTCCTTTTCACAAGTTGGGTTATACTTTCCTTTTGCCAAAAAAGTGTAATTAAAATATGACTGCTGTCAGGATTAAAACGCCGCTTATTATCTGAGGCCAAGCTCCTTAAGTCATGATCTTCAGTTTTCTCTCACTCAATTCACAGCCGAATGTGAAGCAGCAGGATGAGAAGCAACTGGAGTCCTGTGGAGTCTGGAAACACCTCATTGTCAGCTTGGAAGTTCTGGTAGAATAGAATAGAATAGAATAGAATAGAATAGAATAGAATAGAATAGAATAGAATAGAATAGAATAGAATAGAATAGAATAGAATAGAACAGCCTTTTCTTGTCATTACACTGTGGTGTAATGAAATTGTGGGTGCTCCCACTGAGCCACCTTGTATTTACAGAGATAAAATAAAATAACATACATTTTACACAATAATAAAGAATTTATAAATTTACAATATGTAACACAGTGAAAAAGAATTGCCCAGAAAGAATTCTGGACTACTTTTGTTTATAAATTTAAATAAAAAAATGTCCAATGAGCTACAGTAACTGAGTATTCCATGATTAGGGCAGCGATTTCTGTTACTTCTAATTCATTTCTATTGACTTGTTAAATGGAATTTTGTTACCACTCCCTGTTTTTCAGGCTGATGGTGAAAAAGCCGCTCCTCATCCCAAACCCCCCAGACATGCAATAGAAGGGAAAGCCTCAGTACAGATGTTTGGTTCTACATCTGGTTCTGGTTCCATCTCCAAGCCTGTTGTTGCACCAAAGGAGGATGAGGAGGAGGTCGATGAGCAGGGCACCATGAAGGACTTGAAGGTAAGTCAAGGCCCTTTTAGAGATTAGAGTTTTCTGTCTTGACACAGACATACACTGGTCTTATGTACTCCTGACCTGCAGAATGTGGTAACCAATGTTTCCACTACCAGTATAACCGGTGTAGCCAATATTACTAGAACAACTCCTACCATAACCAGTATTACCAGAGTAACCAGTATAACCAGTATAACCAGAGTTACCAGTATAACCAGTATTACCAGTATAGCCAAAGTAACCAGTATTACCAGTATAACCAGTATAACCAAAGTAACCAGTATAACCAGTATAACCAGTATAACCAGAGTAACCAGTATAGCCAAAGTAACCAGTATAACCAAAGTAACCAGTATAACAAGTATAATCAGTATAACCAGAGTAACCAGTATAACCAGTATAGCCAAAGTAACCAGTATAACCAGTATAACCAAAGTAACCAGTATAACAAGTATAATCAGTATAACCAAAGTAACCAGTATAACCAGAGTAACCAGCATAACCAGTATAACCAGTATAGCCAAAGTAACCAGTATTACCAGTATAACCAGTATAACCAAAGTAACCAGTATAACCAGAGTTACCAGTTTTACCAAAGTTACCAGTATAACCAAAGTAACCAGTATAACCAGTATAACCAGTGTTACCAGAGTTACCAGTATTACCAGTGTTACCAAAGTTACCAGTATAACCAGAGTAACCAGTATTACCAGTATAACCAGAGTTACCAGTATTATAAGTGTTACCAAAGTTACCAGTATAACCAGAGTTACCAGTATTACCAGTGTTACCAAAGTTACCAGTATAACCAGAGTAACCAGTATTACCAGTATAACCAGAGTTACCAGTATTACCAGTGTTACCAAAGTTACCAGTATAACCGGAGTAACCAGTATAACCAGTATAACCAAAGTTACCAGTATAACCAGTATAACCAGTATAACCAGAGTTACCAGTATTACCAGTGTTACCAAAGTTACCAGTATAACCAGAGTTACCAGTATAACCAGAGTTACCAGTATTACCAGAGTAACCAGTATAACCAGTATAACCAAAGTTACCAGTATAACCAGTATAACCAGTATAACCAGAGTTACCAGTATTACCAGTGTTACCAAAGTTACCAGTATAACCAGAGTAACCAGTATTACCAGTATAACCAGTATAACCAAAGTAACCAGTATAACCAGTATAACCAAAGTAACCCGTATAACAAGTATAATCAGTATAACCAGAGTAACCAGTATAACCAAAGTAACCAGTATAACCAGAGAAACCAGTATAACCAGAGTTACCAGTTTTACCAAAGTTACCAGTATAACCAAAGTAACCAGTATAACCAGTATAGCCAGTGTTACCAGAGTTACCAGTATTACCAGTGTTACCAAAGTTACCAGTATAACCAGAGTAACCAGTATTACCAGTATAACCAGAGTTACCAGTATTATAAGTGTTACCAAAGTTACCAGTATAACCAGAGTTACCAGTATTACCAGTGTTACCAAAGTTACCAGTATAACCAGAGTAACCAGTATTACCAGTATAACCAGAGTTACCAGTATTACCAGTGTTACCAAAGTTACCAGTATAACCGGAGTAACCAGTATAACCAGTATAACCAAAGTTACCAGTATTATAAGTGTTACCAAAGTTACCAGTATAACCAGAGTTACCAGTATTACCAGAGTAACCAGTATAACCAGTATAACCAAAGTTACCAGTATAACCAGTATAACCAGTATAACCAGAGTTACCAGTATTACCAGTGTTACCAAAGTTACCAGTATAACCAGAGTAACCAGTATTACCAGAGTAACCAGTATAACCAGTATTACCAGAGTAACCAGTATAACCAGTATTACCAGAGTAACCAGTATAACCAGAGTAACCAGTATAACCAGAGTAACCAGTATTACCAGAGTAACCAGTATAACCAGTATTACCAGAGTAGTATTAAACATTTATAACCAGGAATGTAGGAGACACATTTTTGTAGCAGCAGGTTCTTGACATGTTGGAAAAGGAGCTGGAAGAAGTAAAAAAAAACGTGTGACCTCCAAACTCTGAAGTCAAAGTTTTCAGATAGACTCTCGTTGTTATTTCTGGGGTTTTAAATATCCAAAGGTCTTGACGTACTTAGAAGTTCTACATATTAATAGTTGAATAATAATAAATAAATCCGTGGATACCTGAGTTATTGTTGCCATGTCAGTTACATGCTGCTTTATGTAAACTGTTTCCCCTCAGCAAACATATACAACTATATTTATTACTATCCACATATGTATAAATACACATATTTCCACATACAAATATATACACACACATACACCCACAACCATACAAGTCAATAAAAGCCTCCACATTTTAAATGACTTTGTAGGAGACATTTTTCTAGAAACTAATATATTTTTGCAGGTCAATGGCATGTTTATTTTTTTATTTACAATGTTCATAACTACCGTTGAGCCTTACTCGCTTCCTAAAGCCCTTAATCTGCTCTGATTTTTCATGGTTCATCATTTAGGTGATTTCATTGCCATTCTTGCACACCACGTATGTACTTGCTCAGGGGCCCCCAGGGATTTACCATTGTGGTAAATGGGCTTGAACCTGGGTCCTCCACGCCCAAGCCCACCACTGTAACCACTAGGCCACCACTGATACAGTTAAGCAGATTTAAGCTGCTTGATCAAAACAAACGGCCAAATAAATTAATACAAATAAAAATTTGAATAATGGATTATATTTTACACAATCACCAGCAATCTAATTATTGGCCTTCAGAGTATGTCGCAGTAACACTCCTGACCACCTGGGGGGTGCGCAGATCTGCTGTGTTGACAATCACGGTGCCACACTATTTATTGTGCAGCACCGAGGGTTTGAGAGTAACGTCATTTTGATTCTCTGTATGAACCTCACATGTGGCAGAACTGACAATAAACTTGACTTGGACTTGGACTTGGACTTGGACTTGGACTTGGACTTGGACTTGATGATACCGGGCGAATGAGTGGGGCTGGCGGGTCCGGCAAGTCTTGTAATTCCCCATTGTCCACTAGGGGTGTATTTTTTGTGTTTTGTTCCAGAAGCTGGTCCTATAGAATGAACAGGACACACAGCCCTGTGATGTCATCCATAGTTGTCTGCTGAAGCCCCTTTCCATCTTCGTCACAGCGCCATGTAACAGATAAATGGGTGGACCGAGCAGACTGGAAAGCCACCTGGTACATACCCACATGAATTCAGTTTCAGCTTAGCAGTTTTATTTCTGCTGGACCCGCAGTTCCTCTCACCTGTGGGCAGCAGATCGATGATTGTGGTCTGTGCGTTGACCAGAACCGGCATCCTAGTTTAAAGGCTACCCAGTTGTACTGGACTGCAGGTCTGGATTTGTGGAGGACCTGTAGGTCTGGAATCAGACTAGACCCAGACCTTTATGTTCAGTGGAGGACCTGCAGATCTGGACCCAGACTCTGGTGTTCAGTGGACGATCTGGAGGTCTGGGTTCAGACCTTGGTGTTCAGTGGACGACCTGCAGGTCTGGACCCAGACCCTGGTGTTCAGTGGTGGACCTGCAGGTCTGGACCCAGACCCTGGTGTTCAGTGGTGGACCTGCAGGTCTGACCCCAGACCCTGGTGTTCAGTGGTGGACCTGCAGGTCTGGACCCAGATCCTGGTGTTCAGTGGTGGACCTGCAGGTCTGGACCCAGACCCTGGTGTTCAGTGGTGGACCTGCAGGTCTGGACCCAGACCCTGGTGTTCAGTGGTGGACCTGCAGGTCTGGACCCAGAGCCTGGTGTTCAGTGGTGGACCTGCAGGTCTGACCCCAGACCCTGGTGTTCAGTGGTGGACCTGCAGGTCTGGACCCAGACCCTGGTGTTCAGTGGTGGACCTGCAGGTCTGACCCCAGATCCTGGTGTTCAGTGGTGGACCTGCAGGTCTGGACCCAGACCCTGGTGTTCAGTGGTGGACCTGCAGGTCTGGACCCAGACCCTGGTGTTCAGTGGTGGACCTGCAGGTCTGACCCCAGATCCTGGTGTTCAGTGGTGGACCTGCAGGTCTGGACCCAGACCCTGGTGTTCAGTGGTGGACCTGCAGGTCTGGACCCAGACCCTGGTGTTCAGTGGTGGACCTGCAGGTCTGGACCCAGACCCTGGTGTTCAGTGGTGGTCAGATGTTTGAATGTTGGTTATCTGCAGATTCTTCACCAGACTCGTTTCTCTCCATCGTCGTCTTTTTTTTTTTACATTTTTCTTTTAATCCTCTGTTATTTTGTTGTCTTCTCTCCTTCCAGCATCGTGTTGCCTCTTCACACTGACACAATCCAGCAGCTCCTTGGACTTCATCTCCCGCCCTCCACACAGACTCGCTCCAACTCCTCCTCCTCACCACCACAGTGAGCCCTGGGTTGAGGAGAGGAGGCCCAAGTAGATCCAGTCCAGTGTTTTCCCTGATCAATGACCCAAGATCAGCGACACTGATGGATCTGACATAGGTTTGCTTCCAGAGGTTTCTACAAGTCTTTGCAGCTGTTCTAGGAGGTCAGAGATCACTGAAGACACTTGCACAATAGCATGGCACAATATCCAGAAGAAACAGGGGGAGGACCCACCTAACTTGACTTTCTACAGTCCAACTAAATGATTTTACATCTTTTTGTTACTGGTAGGAGCATAACAGAGCTGGACCAATACCTTTTTAACCAAATATACAGTCTTTTCTGAGGTAGCCCTCTGACTGGATCATTCCTGAACTGAACTGTACGCACCCTGAAGAGGTCAGCTGACTTTGGTCTTCAATAACCTCGGAAAACTCTGTTCCACAGCAGGAACATCAGTCTTGGTCAAATAAATTATGAGATGTTCTTTAAATAAAAGAATCTGTTTATTTACATGAATTATGTGATTCAACTACACTACTGAACATTTTCTGTAAATTATCCTCAGATGTCTTTTACAGAATTAGAGTTTAAATAGATCTATAATAGATCAACTAAATGATCAGATCACTTGTCATTCCTTTGTGTTACAACCCGGTTTCCCACAATGCATTTACTATTGTATATTATCATAATTATTAATACAATATGTGTTACTCAATTATTCAGTAAAAGTATTATTAAACAGCTGGAACTCGTGCCAGATAAAGAAAATAGACTCACATGCAGCAACTCGATTCAAGCAACTGAGGCATAATCCAAAAACAGGAGAGGTCCAACACGACGGCCGGAAACGCTAGAACATGAAGAGGCAGAGTACAAAGGGAGAGGTGTGCTTTATTACAGGGTACACAGCTGGAACATCAGGGGGGCTGAGGTGACTGCACACAGTGGGAAGTGAAGCCCCCTGAAGTGAGACCACGTCTGCACATTAAACAGGAGGAGACTCGGGGAGCCGAGGGGTCACGACCTGAACGTGAATTATCAACCTTATGCTCATGACACAAAGACACTGTTGTTTTTCTTTATTTACAATAAATAATTCACTCTGATGTCAGACCACCTTTTTTTGGTTGTTGTGGTTTTTTTTGCCTGCATATATATAATGTATAATATATATAATAATAATAATTAGTACCAGGATTTGGTAAAACTCATGTGGACAATGACAGTGAGACTTGGAAGGGCGGGATTTGGAGGAACGGCCGGCCCCTCTGATCTGAACTACAGCTGTCTTGTATTTGGACGTTTGTGCTTGTCAAGGATCGGCGATTATAAACACCTTGTTCAAGCATAAGGATGTCCACATGTGCACTTGGCACCAGCACACCCTGGGTCGCAGATCGATGATCGACTTTGTAGTTGCATCATCAAATCAAATCTTTATTTATAAAGTGTTTTAACATGCCAAGAGGCAACCAAGGTGCTGTAGGAACATTTCCACATTTAGTTGAACTTCTCTGCTCATCAGAATGAGTTAGAAGTTTTGTCCAGCTGCTTTTGATACTATAGATCACAGCATTTTACTGCAGAGACTAGAGTATGTTGTTGGGATTAAAGGGACAGCTCTAGATTGGTTTAAATCAGATCTGTCTGATAGATTCCAGTTTGTTCATGTTCATGAGGTTTCTTCCGTACAGACGAGGGTCTGCTATGGTGTCCCGCAGGGTTCAGTTCTAGGGCCAATCCTGTTCAGTTTATACATGCAGCCCTTGGGAAGTTTTATCCGGAACCACGGCATTAATGTTCATTGTTATGCTGATGATACGCAGCTGTATCTGTCTATGAAGATGAAACAGAACCATCAGACAAACTTCAGATGTGTCTTAAGGACATCAAGGACATCAATCAATCTAGACTAGATTACTGTAACGTGTTGTTGGCTGGATGTCCAAGTAATTCTCTGAAGATCCTCCAGATGATCCAAAATGCAGCAGCGCGAGTGCTGACAGGAACCAACAAGACCACGTCTCTCCAGTTTCAGCTTCCCTCCATCGGCTCCCCGGAAAACTCACAATCCAGTTCAACATTTTATTACTTGTATAAAGTCCTAAACATCCAAACTCCTGGTTTTCGCCAAGACCTGATGGTTCCTCATGTTCCTAACAGAGTTCTCCGTTCTCAGAGTGCAGGTTTACTCATAGTTCCTAGAAGATCCAGATGTAGATCTGGAGGACAGGTCTTCTGCTATCAGGAACCATCACTATGGAACCAACTTCCAGTTTGGGTGAAGCAGGCTGACACCACCTCCACCTTTAAAACCAGACTTCAACCGTTTGTGTTCAGTAAAACATCTAGTTGGTGTAAACTTTAGTGTGTCAGGACCAGTAGTCACAGCTGCAGCTGCAGGACCAGACTGGAGCAGCTGGTCTTCAACACAGCTTCATCTGGATCTGCTGCTGTAGACCTGCTGCAGGGGGACACCAACATGATCCACTGACCTGCAGTCCCACCTCTGACCACCTCAGTGTCTGCTGTCTACACCTGTTTAGATAGTGGTCTCTGTAGTCCACCAACTAACCAGGTACCAGTCTGGTGGACAGAAAACTCTCAGTTCTCCAGGTAACAGATGATTATACTGATGGATCTAGTCTTTGGTACCTCTGACGGTGTGTCTGTGTCTCTTTTGTCTACGTCCTGTTCTACCTGCTGGTCTTCAGCAGGAGGGTCCCCCCTGATGATCCAGGTCCTGGTCCAGGTTTCTTCCCTCTTAAAGGGGAGTTTTTACCTGCCGTTGTTTATGTATTAATTGCTCGGTGGGTCATGTTCTGGGTCTCTGGAAACAACTGCTGTTGTAATAGACTCTATATAAATAAAAATGAATTGAATTAAAAGATAAACATTTACCTCTTTTTGAGTTCAAACGTTGATATTCGTAGATTAAAAAAAACGTTTTTACCTTAATTTCCCTTGGTTGTTGATACTGTTGTTGTGTTCATAGTCTGGTTATTTACAAGGTCCCAGCAGATTTGTGCTAAGATCAGATCATTTACCGCTCAGAGACATACATGTGCCTCCTTTCTCCTGTAAACGGATTGTTTGTCTTATCTGATGATTAGCATCATCTGGCTTAGACCCGTCCTTTTAAATGGTATGAAGCAGTAGGAGGGTACTTAAGATATTCACTTTTGTTAAATCACACCATGGTTATATTGACCAAAAAGGGAAGGAAAGAGAGACACCTGAAAACTCATCACTGAGCATCCTGCATCTGGCTTTATTCTTCTTTACACTTTTATGATCTGCAGTGTGGGTTTAAAGATCAATGAGATGATCACAATCAGTGCCCTAATCAGCCTGGGTAAAACAAGCTTCTTCCCGTTGTTCATAGTCAAAGTAACTGATAAAGTTCTTTATAAATCCAAAGGACAGTTTATCAACCAATGTGTGTATACAATATTTACCCCAAACAATATTAATATACAATATCACAATATCAGATATTTGTGAGTCTAAGTATTTTATGAACTACAGAATGTTGTATGTTAATGAAGTAATAAAGACATTGTCACAAACTAGTCACGAAGAACAGCAGAAACTAAACTAAACCGCAACTCCCCCAAATGAGTTTTAATAATAATTACATATATATACATGTATATATAGTTAAAACAAATCTCAATCTCTGAAAGCCATGAATGTTTACCAAAATTATTTGTACTTGTTAAAGCCAGTGTCCTACCATATCACATTTATGATCAACATGATGGGTTAAAACAATCCAACATCTGCAGAGCAAAGAACCAGAAAAAAGAGCTGCTTCTCCTCTCAGAGTTATAGAACCTCACTTTAAACTGAATGAGTCTCTAGAAAAAAAAACAACAGAAAAACTGTTACATCTTTGTTTTTGGTTTTTAAACAGATGACACATTTCTCATTACGTTGGGGCTGTTCCCTAAATGCCTTTAAAGATTATTACGGCCCTGTTGTTTTCTGCTCTTTTTTTTAGATGCCTCCAGGGTTGGCTGTGAAATGGTAGTAAATCCTGAGTAAATTCAAAGATTCAGCGCAGGATACACATAAACAAACATCTTCTGCGAAAAACTAACACCTTGTAGTACGATATAGTAACAAAAAGTAACATGTAATAAACTGTAATAACATGAAGTAACATGTAGTAACATGTAATACCATGACGTTGTGTCCGATCACACCATCCATCACAAACCAAGTTTGGAAACATTGTTTAGCATCGTGGCTCTGCAAAACAACATTGCGCTCTCTTCACATTTACTTTCGTTTTCTACAATAGCCGTATGTTCCTGTTCTAGTTGATGCACAACAAACTGCGCCACCTGCTGGTAGTTTCGGAACTGTAAAATACGGCACATTGCTTCAAGACGTAACCTCGTCATATATGATCCAATTCCACAAGATCAACAAATTGTTAACAGTTATCAAAAATGATTAACAATAACCATCCATTATGTATAATACATGTAATAATATCCATCCATCCATCCATTAGCTATACCCGCTTTATCCGTTTCCGGGTCACGGGGGTCTGTCGGAGCCTATCCCGACGCATATCAGGCGAAAGGCAGGGGTACACCCTGGACAGGTCGCCAGTCTATCCAGGGCCACATACAAACAACCAATCACACTCACATTCACACCTAGGGAGAATTTAGAAAGATCAATTAACCTACTCTGCATGTTTTTGGACTGTGGGAGGAAGCCGGAGTACCCGGAGGAAACCCACACAAGCACGGAGAGAACATGCAAACTCCACACAGAAAGACCCACCGGGCCGGGAATTGAACCGGGAACCTTCTTGCTGTGAGGCAACAGTGCTAACCACTAAGCCACCGTGCTGCCCACATGTAATAATATTTTGAACTTTTTAGTCACATCAAAAACTGCGTGGCAGCAACCAAATATAATTTCAGCAGAAACACCTCAGATCCACTGTCAAGCACGGTGGAGGAAAGATGATGGTCTGTACCTGGATACCTGTCAGTCACTAAGTGGACATTGAAGTCCTCTGAAGACCAGAGTCTTCTACAAACACACGTGAGAACATCTGTCTAACAGCTGAAAACTGGCTGAACTAAAGTCACATGACAGTAAAATGATCGCAAATAAACCTACATATGAATGATGAAAAATAAGGTTCAAGTAAGTAACATGTAATTACATTATTTACATGTAAAAACATGTAATAACATGTGATGGCATGTGACATGTCACATTTTATTACATGTTAATACACGTTCTAACATGTTATTACATGCTTTAAATGTTATGACAAGTTTATACATGTTTTTACATGTCACGTGTCACATATTACATTATCAAATGTTATTACATGTAATAACATGTACTAACACGTGTTAACATGTGATATGTGACATGTAATAACATTTAATAACTTGTGACATGTAACATGTAATGACATGTAATGTGACATGTAACAACATGTAATAATACGTTATTACATGTAATAACACATGATGACATGTGACATGTCATAACATGTAATAACATAAGATATGTAATAATGTGATGACATGTATTAACAAGTAAAACATGTAATATGTAATGACATGTAATAACATGACATATAAGATCATGTAATAATATGTATTAACATGTAATAACATGTGACATGTAAAATAATGTAAACATGTGACATGTAAAATAATGTAATAACGTGATGAGATGTGACATGTAATAACATGTAATAACATTTAATAACAAGTGGCATGTAAAAACATGTAATAACATGTGATGACGTGTGACAGGCAATAACATGTAATGACATGTAATAACATCCAGTAACATGTAATAACGTGTAATATGTAACATACAGCAACATGTAATAACATCCAGTAACATGTAAAAACATGCAGAAACATAGTTACGTGTAATAAGATTTAGCCACATGTAATAACATGTAGAAACATACAGTGACATTTAATAACATACATTTACATGTGATAACATGTAGTAACATGTAATAACATATAGTGGCATGTAATAACATGTAAAACCATGTAGTGACATGTAATAACATCCTAAAACAGAATGTGTGACAAAGACCAGCTTCATCCAAACCTAGCTGGAAATTAATCTAATTTACTAGCAGCATAGTGGACAAAGCTCTGACTGGAAAGGATCCGACAGTCCGTATAAAGGATCCTGGCACCCCGTACTCGCAGAGAGCCACCACAGGAGTGTCCAGGGACATGGTTGAATGCCTTCTCCAGGTCTACAGAGGACATGTAGACTGGTTGGGTGAACTCCGATGAACCCTCCAGGACCGTGCCGATGATCTAGAACTGGTCCACCGATTTACAACCAGGTCAACGGTTTGATTTCTGAGTTTGCACAAAAGGAAACACACCTAAATGTTTCAATAAATATTAAGACTTTATTTTAACTGACTCCATATTTCACAAGAATTTACGGAAGAGAAATGATTTGAGACAATAAGGGTTTAAAAACCTGATCTTAGACATTCTTTTTTAAAACACCTGAGAAAATTTGAAAAACCAGTGGCAAGGGACTAAATATCACTCCAAAAAACACAACAGAAGTTCATGTTTTAATGTAAATAAGACAAACATACAAACAGGAATAGAAATGGAAAAAAGAGCATTAAATTATACCAATTACATGTGGACAAATTAGCTGGTACCCTTCAATTAAGAGAGAAATCCATCACTGTTGAAACCAAGTTTGCAACCACTGTTGAGCATCGTGGCTCTGACTTGGTTGAGGGGCAGCACGGTGGCTTAGTGGTTAGTACTGTTGCCTCACAGCAAGAAGGTTCCTGGTTCGATTCCCGGCCCGGTGGGTCTTTCTGTGTGGAGTTTGCATGTTCTCCCCGTGCTTGCGTGGGTTCCCTCCGGGTACTCCGGCTTCCTCCCACAGTCCAACAACATGCAGGGTAGGTTGATTGATCACACTAAATTGCCCATAGGTGTGAATGTGAGTGTGCATGTTTGTCTGTCTTTCTATGTGGCCCTGCGACAGACTGTCGACCTGTCCAGTTGGACCTCTGCCTTTCGCCTACTATGCGTCGGGATAGGCGAAAGGCAGAGGTCCGTGACGCGGAGACGGATTAAGCGGGAATAGTTAATGAATGGATGGGTTGGTTGAGGAAGAGGTGGTTTTGTTAACCACCGTTGGCTAAATGTTTAAGTGGTACATCATCAGGGTGGTTGTTGTATTGCATGTTTAAATGTTGCTGAAATGTTTACAGCAGACTTTATCTTTCAGTTCAAATGGTCCTACAACAAACGTTGCTCTCTTCACATTTACTTTTGTTTTCTACTGTTGCTTTGTGGTCCTGTTCCAGTTGATGCACAACAACGTAACCTTGTCAAAATGATCAAATTCCACAAGATCAACAAATTGTTAACAGTTATCAAAAATGATTAACAATAACCATCCCTTATATATAATAAATATTTTGAACTTTTTTGTCACATCAAAAACTGCTTGGCAGAAACCAAATATAATTTCAGCAGAAACACCTCAGATCCACTGTCAAGCACGGTGGAGGAAGGATGATGGCGTGTCAGTCACTAAGTGGACCTTGAAGTCCTCTGAAGACCAGAGTCTTCTACAGACACATGTGAGGACATCTGTCTGACAGCTGAAGACTGGCTGAAATTAGGTCATGTGACAGTAAAATGATTGCAAACAAACCTACATCAGAATTATGAAAAGTAAAAGAATTTTAAGGTTTTTGAAAGGACCTGGTCAAAGTCCAGACCTGAACCTAGTTGAAATGTTGTGGTGGGACCCTAAAGCTTCAAGGCTGATAGTCGTGCAAAAAAAAAACTGGTTCAAGTTACTGCAGCTGAAGGTGAATCTACAAGCGGGAGGCACTTAGTATTGCCCGCCTACATTACTTTTTTTTAAATTAATAAAAAAAAAAAATAATAATGGCAAGGTCAAAAGTTATACAAAGTTGTTTGACTCAGGTTTTACACCCAGAACCATTCCGATCAGATTTTTTTAAACATTTTTACACACAAAAACAGGATTAAAAGAAGAGGTGCTAACCTTAACACACACCTCTACTTTTCTCCATTGTAGCTTATTTTAATTAAGTTACTGAGTTTGTTTTTACATGAACATTTGCTAGATATTTAAGTACAGTTTATCACCTGTGTGAGCCATTGGGCAGGTAAATGGTGACTTAGAACAAGAATTTCTACATTTTCACAAAACTAAGTTTTCACATGTGTGGGTTCTCAAGTGAAATGTCAACTCGTTACTTTTATCAAAACCTTTGCCGCATGTTTGGCAGGAATACATCTTGTCACAGTTCTCAGTCTTCCTGTGGGCAGTCAGATCTCGGCTCTGATTAAACCCTTTCCCGCAGGTTTCGCAGGAATATGGCTTCAGACCAGTGTGGATTCTGGAGTGGGCTGTTAAGTCACGACTCTGACTGAAACTCTTCCCACATTTCTGGCAGGAGTACGGTTTCTCACCTGTGTGGGTTCTCATGTGGGCGGTCAGGTTGGCGCTCTGGCTGAAGCCTTTGCCACAAGTTTTACAAGAATACGGCTTTGCGCCGGTGTGGACTCGCATGTGGACGATTAAATCCCCGCTTCTGCTGAAACCTTTCCCACAGGCCTCACAAGAATATGGCTTGACGCCGGTGTGGATTCTCATGTGGATGTTCAAGCTGCTGTTTGTGTTGAACCCTCGACCACACGTGTCACAGGAATACGGCTTCACTCCCGTGTGGGTTCTCATGTGAATATTCAAACCAACAACCCTGTTAAACCCTTTCCCGCAGGTTTCACAGAAGTATGGCTTCTCACCTGCGTGCGTTCGCATGTGAGCGGTCAATCCGTCGACTTTTCTGAAGCCTTTTCCACACGTTTCACAGGAGTACGAGTTCCCACTGGCGTGCTTCTTCATGTGGACGGTCAGATTACCCCTCTGACTGAAACTTTTACCACACGTTTCACAAGAGTATGGCTTCTCACCCGTGTGGGTCCTCAAGTGGCCAATCAAGTAACTCTTTCGACCGAAACTTTTTCCACATGTTTTGCAAACGTACGGCTTCTCACCCGTGTGGATCCTGAGGTGTCGCCTCTTTTGGGAGTTGTTCTTGAAGGCTTTTCCGCAAAAGTCACAATTTACAAACTTTTTAGCTGTGACGGTAATAATCTGAGTATTTGCTATAAGAGATTTGTCTAAACTGTTTACATGACGTCCGCTCTTTGGATTTAGCTGTGATGGTCTGTTTGACCCTGAGTTTGCATAACTGTTTTCCTCCTGATTTTGACGTTTAGTTACTGCAGAGTTTTGGTCAGTTTGCTCATAATCAGGAGTCACAATGACGTCATTGGGTTCCTGCTTTAGAACCAGCTGCTCTGCCTCCAGATTGGTGGGGAGTTCCTCCAGTTCCTCTTTAATCTGTGGAAGCTTTGGTTCCTCCTGGTTTGGAGCGTTGGTCTCCTGGTTACAGAGCTGCTCTTCTTTACAAACTTGTTGGAGAGGAAAGTCTGGATGTAAAAAAATGACAACAATTTAAAACATTCTGAACCTTTTGGTATTTTGTTAACACTTCCTAGAAAACATAGAACTAGAGGCTCAGGACTTACAGGTGGAGCAGGTGATACAGCATCACATTTATGTCAAATGTCGAGATCACAAGAACCAAGTTCAGAAATAAATCAGGCTCACAAGGAAGTTTACTCAGATATTCTGCTTCAGAAACTTTGCTGGTCTTCCTCAAAACTCTCACCGGTCCAGCCATACCCATTTACTTAGTGAGAATTCTCTGTTCTGAAATTGACCTAGCATCCCTCTGTGAACAGCGAGTGTTTGATGTTGGGGGGTGTGAGGGGCGGTAGTGGGGTTCCCTAAAGTCAACTATCATCTCTATCCTGAGCGTGTCCAGCTCCAGGTTGTTATGACTGCACCTGAGGACCAGCTGATCCTCTTCCCGTCAATATGAGACGTGTCACCATTCTGGATGAGACCGATGACAGTGGTGGCGTTTGCAAACTTCCAGAGTTTCAAACCTTTGAAACGTCAAAGGTAGGACTAAATTCAGAGTTAGACTGTAAAAAGTGAAGAAGCTGATAGCTTCTTAAGCTTTTGACTAATAGAGATAATTTTTTCAAGTTTAAATCGCTAACAGAATAGCATTTATAGCACATAGCAGCTGCTTGCGGTTTTCCATCAAATGCTCTATTAATTTCTTTTTTTTTTTGTTAAGATGTACTGACTTAGAATTGTGTTTTGCTTGTTTGGAAATTATATTAATGAAATCAAAGATGAGCATTTTCCAGTTTCTTTCTTCTTCTTTTTGAGATTAACAAATGATCTCTGTGTCACCTGTCCCTGGTAACAGCTTAAGGAAGAAATGCATGCTATAAATAAAATGTTTGTCATTATTTTCCGCAGTAGTTCATAGCATTAACAGCAGCACCAGTCTATGAAGGTTAAGTTAGTTTACCTGGTTATGTTTTGTTTTGTTAGCAGTGAGACGGCTCTAGTAAAGGTCCTTAACGACATCTGCTCCAATACTGAACGTGGCAACATTTCAGTCTTGGACTTACTGGATGTCAGTGCTGGACTATTTTGTGTCTTCAGGTAGCTACAAATCAGAGCAAGCAGAAAATAACATGGACTTCCCAAAGGTTCAATTCTGGGGCCTCTGTTGTTTAACATCTATATGTTGCCATTTGCTCAAATAACAAAATGAAAAAATGTTACCACAACTATGCAGATGACACAAATCTAAACTTCGCAGAAAAAGTAAGGAAATTTGTGTTTGGTAGATTATTTCTTTGTTGTAATGATGCTTCTTGGCAATACATCGTATACCGATGGAAAAACTGTTTATTTCCCTTTTAAATGGTAACGCATTTGTATCGAACATGCATTTGTGGGAGGAGCAGCAGAGCTGAGTAGCTGGGTGGCGCCTATGAAACATTTGCCAAATCTTCTCTGCCAGGGCCAATCAGCTTATTTTGGTGTTGCTGTTGATTCTTGTTTTGAGCTCCTGGTAACCCAGTTGGTGCCAATCAGGCACCAGATTGCCACCAACTGTGACCATGGCCCTGATACAGTGGTCAGTGGGTGCCTGTTTTACCTATAATGTGTAACTTAATTTCCATATCCTGCAGTCTGCGCTGAAGATCACCGTTGTCTTCATACTGGATGGTTTCATTTTGGTTCTTGAGTTTTTCGTCACAGTCAAACTGAACGCCGTCAGCCTCCTGCTTCACAAAAAGCTGATGGTCCTCCTGACTGCTGCAGAGTCCCTGTTGTTCCTCCTGGTCCAGACTGGAGCTCCACTCCTGGTTACTGATGTGCTCTTTACCGAGATGTTCCTCCTTTTCTTGATTGTCTAGAGATAAAGTACACCAGTACAATGTTATTGCGAGGACACAAAAATATAACTGTGGATAAAATCATCTACTTTTGAACAATGAAAACAACGAAAGTGGAAGTTGAAACTTTTGGACCTCTCAGTGGCAAGGTCAGAATCTAGGCTAAAGGTTCAACCGTTGAGCCAAACCTTCTCTATCTGGCATCGATCCACAGATGCTTTGGGCCACATCTGACCAGTGCTGTAGTTAATCCATATCTGCTAAACGGAGATGTTTTAAAACCATTTTCTCATTCCAACTCATCCTTGGAGTATTTGCAGATAATAAATACTAATCCAACACATTTATTAATTTTAACAAAAAACACCAATAAATAAAAATATTCATGAATTTAACTTAAAAAACAACCAAAAAATTAAAAACACCTACAGTTCAGTCCATCATTGTTCTAGTTGCTGGATTGTTTGGGGGATACTTCAGTCATTTTGGAAAAACGAGTTTGCTGCTGCTGCAGTTCATCCATCTGTCATCTAGTCCACTGACATTTCATTGAGGTTCCAGTTTTTGTACGTCTGTTGTAAAAATTCATAACAGACCGGTAGCCAGACGAAGCAATTTTCACTTCCAGTCCTCCAAAATTATTTTATTTTACTATCCAAAAAGCAAAAGATTCAGATCAATAGCTCTTTGTTGTTAATGAAAGGGTTAAAATTTCAATGATCTTTAAGCACTTTCCAGAAACTTAAAGCATGATTCAAACTTTGAAACAAACCCTGCATACCTTGTGGCATAGCGTGGGATAAAAATAAATACACTTCAATGTCGTTACCCTTATTTTCAGCAGAAGTGATTTGAATTTCTGATGATGGTATTTAAATATATCTCAAATTACTGCCAAGTCTGTCTGCTACCTGGAATAGTTAACTATGTTCAGATCTTAAAAGAATCAGGCAGTTTAAAAAGTGGAATGTTTGACTCCACCCCCTAAAAACCACAGACTGTAAAGAAACAACTGGACACACCCCCTGTGACATCACCCAGAGACTTCTCAAGAGTGCATTTTTTCTTCCCCAGAACTTCTTCTGAAGAGTGCCTTTGATAACCAGCTTTAAACGTACTCGACCATGTTGCAAATAGGTGGAACAGACAGACCTGAATACACGCCCACCTCTTGGCTGACTTAACTTCTGTTGGCTGATTATGCTATTAATATTAAAATTAAAAGGTGTTGAGAGGTGGTTCAGTCAGCTCTGAGAACCACGGTAACAGACCCGGCTCAACTGAACCCTCTGGCTCGAGGTTAAGTAACCTCACTTTGTGAAACAGACCCCCGGTGTTCAACATCTGCGAAAACAGCCTTTTAGAGATTCTTTTCTCAGTAAACGCAGTGGGCGTATCCTGGTCCACACCGGCAGGTGGCGGTAACGATCACCAGTTGGTTGTTTGCAAACGTCAACAAACCAGGACAGCTGTAGATGCGGGTTTGTAAAGGGAGCTGTTGTACCTCATCTCTCCGGTTGTAGCTACAAAACGTGTCTCACACAGACATCAGGAAGCTCTTTTATGCAGCTAAAAGAAATGATATTTCCGCTATAACAACGTTTGTTGCTTCTTACCAGCTGAAAGCAGCTTTATTTGGGGTTTCAGTTCGGTCTCTTCTGTGTCCGTAACGGTCGTATAGTTTTCTGCTGCGGCTTTTTTCCCGCTGATAAAGTCTCCCAGACAGCGAACTGAAGACATTATTTCAGCTACTGAAATGAGCTTAAAAACGATAAAAATCGGCTCCTGTTACCTCCATGAAGCTGCGGCGGCTAAAGCTAACTGCGCTTTGTTTACTTTCGCCGGAAGTAGTTTTCTTATTCGATGCTTTTTTGGGGTAAAACTTTATTGACCGTGAACACATTAAACATACACCAGAGAAAATGTAATACGCCCCACCCACACACACACACACACACACACACACACACACACACACACACACACACACACACGCACACACACACACACACACACACAAACAGCCCAGAAAGCATGTACTAAGTATGGAAACCAAGTTTATTACTTTTGCTGCAGAAAATCCAAAACATGCCAACACACAGATGTAAAACCAAGATGAACCATTAATGGTTACAATTTACCTGGCAAGGATGTAATCATGTCTACTTAAATACATTTACTTTACGGTTAAAGTGGGTCACATTTGGAAATGGCACTGCTGAACTGATTCACTTTTGTGTCACCTTCAGAACTGGTACTAACTGAATGATCACCAAATAAAAATGGCCATAAAATGGTGCTTATTTGTAAATCAGCTGTCACAGCCAGAGTTTCTCACTTAGTACTTCCTTTCATAACTACTGCGTCACAAGAATCTGGTCCGTCTTAGACGTGAAACTTCGGGAGGGATTTTCCCGTTTTACCTGTAAAGATCCGGCCCTGGTGGGTTTCCACGCGTCTAGTTCGGTTTCAGCCCGTCTATGTTTTTTCTACATACGCCGTAAGTAAACGGCTTTCTGCAACCGTGGACGTGCATGTGCTTTGTCACCAAATCTTTGGTATGGAAAGTCTTTTCACATATTTCACAAGAGAACGGCCTGTGGGTTTTCTTGTGGTAAAACAACATTTCCCTTAGTTTGAAAGTCTCTCCACATGCTTCACAGGAAAAAGGATTTTCTTCCGGGTGTTTAAAAATGATATGTTTCACCAGACTTTTGTCATGGGAAAAGTTTTTCCCACATGTTTTACAAGAATATGGCTTCACACCTGGGTGTGTTTTTACGTGGGCTAAAAACTGATATTTCCGAGCAAAACCTTCTCCACATGTCCTACAGGTGTGTGACTTGGTATTTGTATGGACTCTTGAATGTCGCTCTAGATTGTACTTGGATGAAAATGTTTTTCCGCAAATATCACATTTAGGAAACATGAGGCTTGGTTGAGTTTTAAACGTACTCTGTGGGACAAAAGGCTGGTCACCATAATCACTGTAAAGTGTGCCTGCGTAATGTCCCTTGTTTGGATTCATGTTTACATCTGAACTTGATCCTGAGGCCAGATTCTGAATATGGTCCTGATTTTGGTTCTCAGTTAAGGGGGAGTTTGGAGAGTGAAGCTGCTCAGGTTTTGGTTCCGTGAAGTCATTTTCCTGGTAAGTAGGAATCAACATGAAGGTTTCAGCCTCCTGCTTCAGAACCAGCTGTTCTGGTTCCTCCCGACTGCTGCGGAGTTCCTCCTGCTCCTCTTTAATTTGTGGAAGCTCTGGTTCCTCCTGAGCCAGACTGGAGTTCCTCTCCTGGTTACAGAGCTGGTGGTCAGAGAGAACCTCCTTACAGCTTTTCTGCTGTAGAACACCTGGAGGAATAAAATCACAAGAAATACGTAACTAATTTAATGTTATTAAAAGTCTTTACGGTCACTATGCTGTATGTAGCAATACCACTTCTGACCACAGGGGGAAGCAAGTCATAAAAAAGTTGATGTGTCAATGCCAAGCATCACCAATCCAATTTCTGTTTTGTTACCAGAGTAACAAAACCTGCGGTCCCTCCACCCACCACTGGGGTTAGGATCCCGACCTGCGGTCCCTCCACCGACCACTAGGGTCAGGATCCCGACCTGCGGTCCCTCCACCCACCACTGGGTTCAAGATCCCGACCTGCGGTCCCTCCACCAACCACTAGGGTCAGGATCCCAGCCTGCGGTCCCTCCACCCAACATTAGGGTCAGGATCCCGGCCTGCGGTCCCTCCAATGACCACTAGGGTCAGGATCCCGGCCTGTGGTCCCTCCAACGACCAATAGGGTCAGGATCCCGGCCTGTGGTCCCTCCAACGACCAATAGGGTCAGGATCCCAGCCTGCGGTCCCTCCAACGACCAATAGGGTCAGGATCCCGGCCTGTGGTCCCTCCAACGACCAATAGGGTCAGGATCCCAGCCTGCGGTCCCTCCACCCAACACTAGGGTCAGGATCCCGGCCTGCGGTCCCTCCAATGACCACTAGGGTCAGGATCCCAGCCTGCGGTCCCTCCACCCAACACTAGGGTCAGGATCCCGGCCTGTGGTCCCTCCAACGACCAATAGGGTCAGGATCCCAGCCTGCGGTCCCTCCAACGACCAATAGGGTCAGGATCCCGGCCTGCGGTCCCTCCAACGACCACTAGGGTCAGGATCCCGGCCTGTGGTCCCTCCAACGACCAATAGGGTCAGGATCCCAGCCTGCGGTCCCTCCACCCAACACTAGGGTCAGGATCCCAGCCTGCGGTCCCTCCACCCAACACTAGGGTCAGGATCCCGACCTGCGGTCCCTCCACTGACCACTAGGGTCAGGATGCTAGCCTGCGGTCCCTCCACCCAACACTAGGGTCAGGATCCCGGCCTGTGGTCCCTCCAACGACCACTAGGGTCAGGATCCCAGCCTGCGGTCCCTCCACCCAACACTAGGGTCAGGATCCCGACCTGCGGTCACCCCACTGACCACTAGGGTCAGGATCCAGAAACCTCAAGGTGGAGGGATGATGTCATAACTGTTTGAGAAGGTTTGAGAGACGCAGATAGATGGTGAGGTTGACCAGGCAAACTTCCAGTTATCATCTGAACTATAACAGAAGACCATTGTTTTCTCGTAGGAGCTCTGATCAGGATCCTACATGAGTCATCTTCATGTGAGAGTTCATTCAGACTACTTACATACCTATTCTGTGTAACCTTATTTGTGGGTTCCAGTTGATATCTTGCAGTCTGAGCTGACGACAGATGTGTTCTTCGTACGAGTTCAAATCTCCTGGAGACACTTTCAACGTTTCTTCACATCTAGACGTGCACTGAAGCAGCACAGAAGTTTCAGTTTCCTTATTCAAGACAAGCTTCTCTTCTTCATGGATGGTGCAGGGTTCCTCCTGTTCCTCTTCAAACTGTGAAGGGTGTAGTTCCACTCGCTCCACTTCACATTGTGGCGACTCTGGTTCTACCGTTTCCTCTTCAAATTGTGGAGGTTCTGGTTCCTCGTGTTCCTCTTCAAATTGTGGAGGTTCTGGTTCCTCGTGTTCCTCTTCAAATTGTGGAGGTTCTGGTTCCTCGTGTTCCTCTTCAAACTGTAGAGGTTCTGGTTCCTCGTGTCCCTCTTCAAACTGTGGAGGTTCTGGTTCCTCTTGTTCTTGACTGTGCCAAGGATGTTGGTCAGCTAACGGCTCCTCCGAACAGACAACTTTCTGTGGAAGTTCTGGTGGGACAAAACAGCACAAGAAGGTGGAGGTCATGACTAAAGGAGGTATGAATGTGTCCTTTTACTCTTAAAATGTAAGGTCTGAAGCGGCTGCTTCAAACACTGACAACACCGCCTCGTCTCTGCTTTGACCATCTTGTTCTGAAAAAGTGATGTTCGAGTTGGAGCCCAATTTCACATCCCGAACACGAATTATTCGGTTCTCTTTTTTCGCTCTTTTTAGGTAACCAAACACCTTCACACCACTTTAAAAACTTCCCAAATAGAAACCTGATCCTCGTTAACAGACGTCCCTTCCTCTGGATTCTGTTTCTGATGGTGGTTTGTTCCTGTCAAAGGGGAGTTTTACAGGTCAAAGTAGAACTGTTAATTATCTTACGCATAAAAGAGGGATCTGCACCGGCAGTCTTCGGTGAACAACAAATGAGGAAACTAAGTATTTGAGAGTCAGGCTGAGAGGATCTTTGATGCAAATGAAAGCAGCTGCACCATCATTTTCATCTGTGAGCCTGAACATAAAGGCAACGTAGAGCTCTGATTTGGATGCTACAAGAGTCGTGTTGGTTCAATCAGACCTTTACAGAGTTTCTTACCGATTCTGTGGAGCTTTACTCGTGGTGTGCAGGTGATGTCCAGCAGTCTGCACTGACGATCAATCTCTTCTTCGTATTGGATGATGGTCTTTTCAAATATTGAGAATATATCTGCAGCAGCAGCAGCAAGTCGCTGCTGGACGATCTCTCTCAGATACTCAACTGAAGACATCCTTGCTGGGAGAGCCGGAGCGTGGAGCTGGACGCAGATGTTCACCGTTTCTCCTGGACCTGCTCCTCGCCGTCTTCCTTGACATTTGTCTCGTCGTCGATGCTGCAGTGGAGAAGAAACTGATCAAAACTGGTTTCTGATTTGATGGCTTATGAAAAATTATAAAAGGGCTATTTAAGATGACTTTAATGATCCCCAGGGGGAATTTCAGGTATCGCAACTGCTCAAGAATACAGATATTAACAAGACAGACTTTTACAACAAAAACAAAACAAAAAAAAACTAAACAACAAAACAACTAGAGTATTAAAAATATATAAATAGTAATTAATGTTAGAACAGAATAAGAATTAACTGCCAAAAGTGATACAATAGTGCTCGTGAGTCCTGGCAGTTTGTGCACGAGTTCAGGGGAGGCGTGACAGTACACGGGTTATGTGGGACTGCTTCTTACCGGCTAGAACACCTCCGACCGGGTCAGGGTCACAAACCACAAACCACAACACTTGTGGTGTTTAATGTCTCCTACAAGAGGCTTCTAACAAAGGACTGATCTATGCAACAAGTCTATCGACAGTAGTTAGTGACATCAACAATCAACAGGTGCAGAATAATAAGATACCAGCAACTGGAAGGAGGTTACTGAACAGTCAGTCAATCAATAAATTACTTCATGAATAAAACATTGCAGGATTAATCTTCTGCATTCAGCCAGAGACGTTTTGAGAAGAAAACAGATCACAAACGTCAGTCGGGTTAAAATGGTTTAAAATGTAATATGTGGTACTGCTGCTGAACCCGTCTTAAAGTGACTCGTGGGATCTGCAGTTTTAGGGAAATAACTCCCGTTTGTGTAGGCGTCATCGCTGAACGCTTCACACAGTCAAGTTTCAAGAAAGCAGAGGTCTAGACGTCCCTGAGGGTCTGGGTCCAGCCCCCAACAAACGGGCCTGTGAGGGTCTGGGTCCAGCCCCCAACAAACGGCCCTGTGAGGGTCTGGGTCCAGCCCCCAGAGTCCTCGGACCCAACAAACGGCCCTGTGAGGGTCTGGGTCCAGCCCCAACAAACGGCCCTGTGAGGGTCTGGGTCCAGCCCCCAACAAACAGCCCTGTGGGGTCTGGGTCCAGCCCCCAACAAACAGCCCTGTGAGGGTCTGGGTCCAGCCCCCAACAAACAGCCCTGTGAGGGTCTGGGTCCAGCCCCCAACAAACAGCCCTGTGGGGGTCTGGGTCCAGCCCCCAACAAACGGCCCTGTGAGGGTCTGGGTCCAGCCCCCAACAAACAGCCCTGTGAGGGTCTGGGTCCAGCCCCCAACAAACGGCCCTGTGAGGGTCTGGGTCCAGCCCCCAACAAACGGCCCTGTGAGGGTCTGGGTCCAGCCCCCAACAAACGGCCCTGTGAGGGTCTGGGTCCAGCCCCCAGAGTCCTCGGACCCAACAAACGGCCCTGTGAGGGTCTGGGTCCAGCCCCCAACAAACGGCCCTGTGAGGGTCTGGGTCCAGCCCCCAACAAACAGCCCTGTGGGGGTCTGGGTCCAGCCCCCAACAAACAGCCCTGTGAGGGTCTGGGTCCAGCCCCCAACAAACAGCCCTGTGAGGGTCTGGGTCCAGCCCCCAACAAACAGCCCTGTGGGGGTCTGGGTCCAGCCCCCAACAAACGGCCCTGTGAGGGTCTGGGTCCAGCCCCCAACAAACGGCCCTGCTTCAACATTTCATTCGCGTGGTGACACTTTCCATCCAACATCCAACCTAAACCTCACTTCAGCCGTCTTCCCCGCCGAGTCGAAAGCGAACTTCAAATCCGTACCAGTAAGTGCTTGTTCGGAAAATAAATGAATGGTTTAAAAACGACAACTACTATAAAACTAATTCTCGGCGCCTTCTAAACGCACTCTTTTGAAAATCTCACCTGTGTGAAAGCCGGCCGGATGACGTTAATGAAAGAGTTCACCACTAAATCTCGAACATTTCAATTAGCTAGCATGATACCGGGCAGTAATCTGTCTCAGTCGATGGTGATATTATATTTAAACCACGATCCCTCCCTCGTACCTGCGATAGATGGATCCAAGGATCCAAAGATCCAAAGATCTGCTCCGAAACAGGTTTTTCAGCACAAAGACGTCAGTTGCCGCAACGTTCGTGGTCACGCTGTTGTGTATGGCAAGACGAGAGGGTCAAAAGCGTTACTGCCCTGAAAATAAAAGATCTCTTTTTATTTGTCTTTTACACAGTATCCCAGCTTTGTTGGAATTAAGATTCTAAAACACACTCTTTATTTTCATTTATTTACAAAGCACATTTAAAAAGAACCGAGGTTGACCAAAGTGCTGTACACATAAAATTAGATAAAAACAATATCACACATACAAATAGCACGAGAAAAAGACTTAGATAACTTAGTTAAAAGCCAGTGGGCGGGAACAGGAGTGACCGACCCAGGGTAGAGGGAAGTAAAATGCTGCAGCCTTGTTGTAATAAAGGCATGGAAGAAGAAGCTGAATATGCTGAACAGTCACCAAGCCTTCATCACCTTGGGTTTGGGGCTCCACCCAGCCCCCCTCATGCTTGATGTAGCAGCTGTATCTGTAGATGTAGACATCATGGTAATGGACCACCACGATGGAGGCAGCGTGCCCCAACTCTCTGAGCTCCACCTGCTCTCCCTCAGCAGGGGAACATCCTCCACCGTCGTTCTTCCTGTCTTCTCCAAGACAACTGGACCAGAGGAGGAAGCATGGCTGGGGGCCACCCACAGCAGGGAGCTGCTCTGCTCCAGGTGGACTCCGGATGCTGCTGGGTACACGCTCCGCCACGGGCTTCCCCACCTGCTCCGCCACGGGCTCCGCCACCTGCTCCGCCACGGGCTCCGCCACGGGCTTCGCCACCTGCTCCGCCACGGGCTTCACCACCTGCTCATCTGAAGTTCGACACAGACACTAATTCACGCAGTCAGCAGCAGCTTCCAGCACTGCGTGCAGTCTGATCCTGGAAACCACACGGACTCTGATCACTAAACTACTCATCAATACAGCACAAAGTTCACTGAATTCAGCTTCACATCAAACACACATGTACATTATTCAACATTCTTCTACACACTTGCAGGCTGATAAAACTGTTCTATGCCTCATTTTTAGTGCTTTTGAACAAAATTCAAACTCACATTTTGGCAGAAAGGTCAAAAGCACATTTAACAGTGACCCTGGTCTGATTTGACCCTGGTTGCTGATGGATGTTTTAACTGTTAGATGTCAGCGTGTGACGCTCAGTCACGTTTTATCTGGTGCTCTTCTCTCCTCTACTCATTCACCGCAGCGCTGCATCCTCTCACCTCTTTTAAGTGGTTTATATACAAATATGTATCAAAGCAGCAGACTGGCTGCTAAATTGGAAGGTTTCTAGACGACTCAGTCACTGATTTTATTGATTATTGATTCTAGTCATGGCCCAGTAGAGACTGATTTATTTTCCCGCTGGAAGTCATTGGTTCAGAAGATAAATGTGTCTGAATGAATTAAAATATTGTAGATTTGAGGAAAATGCAGAATGTCACCTCTCCAAAGGACAATAAAAACACAAAATCCTGAAAAGGCTGTGAGGTGAACTGAGGACCGTCATCTTTGATGATCTCTTTTCCGATGAGCATCAACTAAACACATCCAGAGCAGGTGTGTTACAACGGCCCCTCCCCCGTGCAGGCTGGCAGGTGTTTAGTCAAATTGCTTCTGTTTTTGAATGTTTTTGCACAAGTTTCACACGGATACGTCTTGTCGCCCGTGTGCATGCTCACGTGACGGCTGAGTTTACTTTTGTTAATGAAACTTTTCCCACATAGTCGGCACGGGTACGGCCTCTCCCCGGTGTGGACCCGCACGTGAGACAGCAGGTTGCTGCGCTGAGAGAACTTCTTCCCACACGTCCTGCACGGAAACGGCTTCTCGCCTGTGTGGGTCCTCATGTGACCAGACAAAGTGTTCTTCAGTCTGAAATGTTCACCGCATGTTCTACAGGAATACGGCTTCTCGCCGGTGTGTATCGTGTAGTGACGCTTCAACTCGTGCTTATCTCTGAAGCTTTTTCCACAAACGTCACATATTACAGACTGAGGTTTAATCCCCAGGAGATTAGAAGAAGACTGGTCTACTTTACTGGCAGTTCTGTTTCTGAGGCTCCTCTTTGGATTCATCTCTACTTCTGGAGGTGATCCTGAGTCCAGATTCTCACATTGTTCTTGATTTGGGTTCTCAGTTAAGGGAGAGTTCTGAGAGTGACGCTGCTCGGGGTTTGGTTCTGCTTCACTTTCCTGAAAGGTGGGAGTCGGCATGCTTCAGAACCAGCTGCTGTGGTTCCTCCTGACTGATGCAGAGTTCCTCCTGCTCCTCTTTCATCTGTGAAGTTCTTGTTCCTCCCGGTCCAGACCGGAGTTCCTCTCTAGATCACTCTCCAGTGGTCAGTTGTCTTTTTAAAATCTTTTTATTGATTTATTTTTTATTGTTAAACGGTTTATCTTTGTTGTTGGCTTTATATTCGTGCATTATGCTGCGTATTGTTGGGAAACAAATTAAAAGTTCATCTTAAACTGAGTCACGTCAGGCGGCGATGACGACAACCTTCCCACCGTGACGTCACCCCCGAAGTGCTTCAAATCTTTGACTCCATCGTGTTTTCTGCTCAGTCCACTTCACGCGCGTCTCCAGCCGACTCAACCGCAGTAAACCAGAAAAACTCACGTGGCAGTTGGACTTTATTTGCGTGTTCGGGTTTTCATCAGCAGTCAGATGATGGTCGGTCGCTTCTTCATTCCGGACGATCTTTTCTGCGAACTCCGTCGTTTCTTCGGCAGCTGTTAGTCGTCCGTTGATATTGAACTACGACACTTTTATCGCAGATAATTCATCAATCTGCTAAAATTCCAGCGGTTTTCCTGCTAAAGCAACGCGTGTTTATTTGTTTACTTCCGCTGGTGTCACGCTGTCAAAGCTCCGACGGTGGACGTGACTGGTTCCTCCTTCATTTCTGTTTGACTCCGTTTTTGCTGCAGATACTGAGTACAACAGAGACCAGGTCCACCGGACCAGACCCCGGCTACAACAGAGACCAGGTGCACCAGACCAGACTCCGGCTACAACAGAGACCAGGTCTACCGGACCAGACTCCGGCTACAACAGAGACCAGGTCCACCGGACCAGACCCCGGCTACAACAGAGACCAGGTCCACCGGACCAGACCCCGGCTACAACAGAGACCAGGTCCACCGGACCAGACCCCGGCTACAACAGAGACCAGGTCCACCGGACCAGACCCCGGCTACAACAGAGACCAGGTCCACCGGACCAGACTCCGGCTACAACAGAGACCAGGTCCACCAGACCAGACCCCAGATACAGACTGTGTAAAGATGCCCCAGAAATGATCCAGCACATAATAGCGGGTGCTGGATGCTGGCAGGTAAAGCAAACATGGAACAACCATCTAGACAGCAGTTACAGTGTTCAGGAACATCTGCACTGAATGTGGGTTGGAAGTCCCAAAGTCAGGGTGGGAGATACCTCCACAGGTAGTGGAGAATGAAAGGGCCAAGATCCTGTGGGACTTCTAGATCCAGACCAATAAACTGGTGATGGCTAACTAACCAGACATAGTGGTGGTCAACAAACTTCAGAGGACAGCAGATGGTGATGTGGCGATCCCAAGAGACAGCAATATCCTGAAGAAGGAACATGAGAGACTGGAGAAGAACCAGGGGTTGCAGGAGGAGATGGAGAAGATCTGGAAGGTAGTTGGAGCACTTGGAGCTGTGTCCTCCAGGCTGAGAAAGTGGCTCCAGCAGATCCCAGCAGCAACATCAGAGATCTCAGTCCAGAGGAGCTCAGTCCTAGAAACAGCGAAGATACTGCACAGAACCCTCAGGCTCCCACACCTCTGGTGGAGGACCTGAGCTAGAAGATAAATGCCATGAGAGGAACGGCCGAGGGAGGAGTTATTTATTTATTATTATTATTATTATTTATTTTGATAGTTAGAATTCTGATCTACAGTTTGTATGTTGATGTGGGCCGACGAGAAGATCATTAATTTCTGATCAAACTGTTGCACAAGAGATGAGGGATGAAGCTGGCATTAGGCCGGGATCTGTCCGTAATCCAGGCACACATTCCCTTTTTTTTGTAAGGTATAGAAACATTTTACTGGTCACACTTTGTTCAAACGTGTGTAAATAAATGACAAAACAAAGCTGAGACGATAAAACTCCACTTATGTTTAATGCACATAAACAAAATCATGCAGAGGTTGTTTTACCGAGAGACTTCGGGAGAAGCTGCCGTGTAGTCGTCGCTGTCAACTTAACTTATGGAAAAGCAGTCGCACCTGGATCAAAAGAGACGGAAGAAAAACAGTCCTGGCTAAGACACTATGATGATGCAGCTTGTGGGCGGGGCTGTGGTGGCGTTGGGGGCGGTCCTATGAACATCATGCTAGAACGTCATCTTGCAGTACAAAACTCTTGTAAACAGTGAAATAATTGATTATTGATAACAACTCGACATCTTCGGGTTGTTACTGAAAGATGCCGTTTACAGTCGGGAACAGTTACCGCCTCTAAAACCACTGGTCGCTCTAAAAGATGGAACTTCATCTGGGCCAACAAATTACGGCAATGAGGGAAGTTCTTCCCAAGATTCACGTGAAAAAGTGCTCCGTTTGTGGGCTTTCATGTGTTTATACAGATTACTTCTGTACCTAAACCTTTTTCTGCAAACGTCACAAAGATACGGCGTAGCGTGCGTGCGTGTACACGGTCGTGTGCACGGTCATGTGCACGGTCGTGTGCACGGCCGTGTGACGCTTCAAGGGACATTTGTGACTGAAAACTTTGCCACAAGTTCCACAGGAGAACGGCCTCTCGCCGTTGTGGATCCTCATGTGGCACAACAAGCTGGAGTGTTGAGAGAAGTTCTTCCCGCATGTTCTGCAGGAGAACAGCTTCTCACCCGTGTGGGTTCTCATGTGAACTGACAACACGCTGCTCACTCGGAAACTTTCCCCGTATGTTCCACAGGAAAAGCGCTTCTCTGCCGTGTGGATGGTCATGTGTTTCAGCAGAGTACTGTTGAGAACAAAGAGTACGCCGTCTCACCCGAGTGGGTTCTCATGTGGTTGAGAAGATGAACTTTCGGAGTGAAACGTTTCCCACAAGTCTGACACTCATACGGCTGTGTGGATTCTGGAATGCTGCTCCATATGGAACTTATATCTAAAGACTTTTCCACAAACGTCACATTTTAAAGACCTTTTTATTTAACTGAGTTTCTAACTGACCCTGCGACACAGAAAAGTGGTCTTACTTTTTACTCTCAGTTCTGTTTCTGCAACATCTCTTCTTTGGATTCACCTCCGCATCTGGAGTTGACCCTGAGTCCAGATGTTTGATTTGTTCCGGACTTCGACTCACAGTTAAAGGTCAGAGTCAGAGTCAGAGTCAAGTTTATTGTCAATTCTACCACATGTGAGATACATACAGAGAATCGAAATTACGTTACTCTCAAACCCTCGGTGCTGCACAATAAATACATTTTAAACACAAAGTGCAGGTTAAAAAGAGACAAGAAACAAGTTGTGACATGACAACAACAGTTTTTCGGTTTGTTTAAAGTGACATGGTGCAAAGCAAGCGGTCCAGTTCTGCCAAAATACAGATACTGAGATCAGAGTGAGTGAGGGGGGGGCAAGGCGGGAAACGGTGGAAGAGAAGGGAGAGTGTTAAGTGTCCTGACAGCCTGGTGGACGAAGCTGTCCTTCAGTCGGCTGGTTCTGGCTCGGAGGGTCCGCAGCCTCCTCCCTGATGGCAGCAGACTGAAGAGGCTGTGTGACGGGTGGGTGGGGTCTCTCACAATGCTGAGGGCTTTGCGAGTCAGACGGCTGCTGTAAATGTCCTGAAGTGAGGGGAGAGAGACACCAACGATCTTCTCAGCTGCTCTCACGACGCGTTGGAGAGACTTGCGACAGGTTGCGGTGCAGCTCCGTACCACACGGTGATGCAGCTGGTCAGGATGCTCTCGATGGTGCCTCTGTAGAAGGTAAAGGTGACTTATCAGAATGAAGCTGCTCAGGTTTTGGTTCTGCTTCGCTGAGGCAGCGTGAAGGTGTCAGTCTCCTGCTCCAGAACCAGCTGCTCAGCATCCTGACTGCTGCAGAGTTCCTCCGCTTCCTTTCATCCGTGGAAGCTCCAGTTCTAGCGACACACCTCCTCCGGATCAACCCGAGTCCGGCCACGGACCCAGCCTGTCCAGAGTTTACCCCTCACAACACGTGGGTTCAGACTGTCTGTCAGTCCGGCCACGGCAACCCCCAAAGGCTTGGGCCACTAGACTTTCCTTTCTTGGTTTTGTCCCAGTTTCACGCTTCGCCCTTCTCGCGGCGGACGTCACTTCACGGCCAACGACATGTAGGGTCCCAATGAGTCCACGCGGGAGCAGCAGCGCTACCACCGGGAAATCCAAAGACGAAGAAGAAGAAATACGGAAAAAAAGACGACGAAGAAGAGGTCGGGCGACAGCTGTGTTTTCGTGTCTCGTCCAAATATTTACTCATCTGAAGCAGCAATGTCTTCAGTTCAGTCTCTGAGAGACTTTATCACTGAGAGACTGACCGCTGCTGCCGAAGAAATCTTCACAGAGTTTGAAAAGACCATCATCCAGTACGAAGAAGTGATCGACCGCCAGCGCAGACTGCTGGACGTCACCTGGAAACCCGAAATAAGGTTACGCAGATTAGGTGCGTAACTCTGTAAAGGTCTGAATAAACCAACACGTCATTTTGACTCGTGTAGACGTAACTGAAGTTAGTTTACGGGTCGTCAGCACGCCGAATCACCAGGGACTGGTTTAAATCGCGGCCGGTGTTGCGCTGAAGAAAGCATCCCGTCGTGAAACGCGTCCCCGACGCGGGCACGCGCACCGGCGAGCGGTCGCACGTCAACGAAGCGACATCTTCAAACCAGTAAAGTTACATAAACGGTGAATGTGGGTTAGAAATAAACAAAGTAACACATTTAATTGGTTAATTTTAAAAGTCAAATAACGTTTAAATAATTCTAAGCAGTTTCCCGTTAGGCGCGCACACCGGCGCTCTCAAACATTCCCGTAAGTCTTCCACCAGTTTTACGCCATTGGCCTTAACATACTGGCCCAAGAAGAAAGAAAATACCGTGTCCTAAATCAGGATTCATTTTATTATCTGGCAGCAGTTGAAAGTAATCCCAGCCCGGGATCTCTTCCTGGATGGCGTCATCTATCGATCCCTCTATCAATGATCATTTTTTGATCTGTAATTGGGACTCTATCGTCCTATCCGTGTAACTCTTAATCTAGTTTTATCTAACTATGTAACCTGGTTATACATCTGTGACACTTCTACATGACTAAGTCACGCTGCAGCTGCCCACAACTAAACCCACCTTCTCTGAAGAACTGACCGCTGAAACAAAGACACCAACTCGGCCGTTAGATGACAGCTCAAACCAACCGGGTCCTGCTAAACTAACTGAAATAACGTGGTTTTTATAGCTGCTGCGGAAGCTTCTCCAGACACGACTCGTGGTCGTTCACGTGTTCTCCGTCATCATCTGCCTCACAGCTGAAGCACACTTCAGAGGCTCTTTTATTCTAACTGACTACAGCCTACCAGCTCTGAGGAACCTGCAAAACCTCAGATACACACGTTATCTAAGCTCACACCACCAGGCCCAGACCCAGACCCAGACCCAGGCACGGGGCTGTGGAGCAGCCAGACGTAGAAGGTTGTGTTTCTCCCAGTATCAGTTACCTTTAGGAGATTGTCTGGACTTTAGACTGAAACTGCTGGAAGGAATCAGAATCATGTGTTAGTCAGAACCTGCAAGGGTTCAGTAAAACACAGGTCAAGTGCACCTTGAAGTTACTGAGATATAATCATTAAAAACGTAGCTTTGGGATGAATGGGAATTAAAATTTAAGCCAAACCTTATAATTGATAGATACCAGCTTCTGTACTAATAAAATAACTGATTGATTAGCTCATATCTTTAATTTAATTATATATATATATTATATACACTCCACACTGAGGCTCATCAGCTAAATGCAACTGTAATCTTTTTATTTCACCGTCGAGTCAACATGTTAAGCGGTTTATCCCGCTGTAAACATCTGGCAGCACCTCTGCAGATGTTTCGACAGGGTTCGGTCGAAGGAGCTGGGCGCAAAGCTGACTTTGATTGACAGACCAGTGGGTCATGTGACCTAATGCGTCGTCCACTGTTTGTCTACGATTAAGAGACAGCAGCAAGAAGTTGATTTTATCTTCAGTTTTCATCTGTGCTTTTTATCCAGCTGAATGTATTTCTTTGACTGATTTAAAAACTAGGTAACTTTACTCCCATATCCATCTTATACATATTGTACATGCATAAAAGACCTTCAGTAACATTACATTGCTCATCTGGTTCTTTTCCTTGGTTCCAGTAGACCTCCCACAGCAACATTTATGTAAGGAAGAGGAACTGTTCTCTGCCCGTCAGGACAAGAACTCCAGTCTGGACCAGGAGGAACCAGAGCTTCCACAGATTAAAGAGGAACAGGAGGAACTCTGCATCAGTCAGGGGGGAGAACAGCTGGTTCTGAAGAAGGAGACGGATACCTTCATGCTGACTTCCACTTATCAGGAATGTGACTTCACTGACCCAGAACCAAACACTGAGCAGCTTTACTTTCCTTCCTCTCCCTTAGCTGAGAACCAAAGTCAGGAAGATGTTCAGAATCTGGACTCAGGATCTACTCCAGACCCAGAGGTGACTCCAAAGAAGAGACCCAGATACAGAACTAACATAGACCCGTCGTCTTTGTCTCAGAGTCACTTCAACGCTCAGTCGGGGAAAAAGACAGTAAAATGTGATATCTGTGGAAAATATTTTAGAGATAAACACGACATGCAGCGTCACTACAGGATCCACACGGGCGAGAGGCCGTATGAGTGTAAAATCTGCAGGAGAAGTTTTACTCAGAATGGCACTCTGTTGGTCCACATGAAGACGCACACGGGCGAGAAACCGTTTTTATGTTCAACGTGTGGGAAGAATTTCCCAATGCGCTGGATTCTGGTTGCCCACATGAGGATCCACACCGGAGAGAGACCGTATTCTTGTGGAAAATGTGGAAAAAACTTCACCCACAAAAGTAGTTTGAAGCATCACATGAACATCAACCACGATGGGAACAGCTGACTGGAACACCAGGAATCTGAAGGGAGTCGATTCTTCCTTCTTTAATTCCTTGAAGGAAATGATTTTATTGGAGTGTAAATTTACAATCAATAAATATGAGCAACAAAGAAACTTTGCTACTGGATTAGTTCCCGTACGAGAACTTAACTTTGATAGAAGCGAAGTGAAAATCTCCCGACGGACACGTGATGTTTGTCATGAAGAATCGTGACCTCGAGAATACAAATGCTGTTTCATGTTGTTGGTGAAAGGATTTATGGTGAATAACAAACCACCTGTTACAAGCAAAGTTCCAGAAAGGTTGGGATGCTGTGTGCAAATCGCATATTTTAATCCCATTAGAACATAAACATCTCAGATTTTAAAACTGAGACTTTTTGTAATTTTGTGGAGGATGCTGTCTCATTTTGACCTTGATTTCATCAACACGTCTGTAAAACAGTGGAGCAGGGTGATGTTTATGGTTGTGGAGCATCTCCTCTTCTAACATCTGTCTGTGAACATCTGGGAAGTCAGGAGAGCAGCTGCCGGAGTTTTTTAGAAAAGGCACTTTGTCCTGTTCTTGTCTGATGCAGGATTCTAGCTGCTCAACGGTCCTGGACCTTCGTTGCTGGATTTTTGGTTTCATGACACTCCAGATGTTTTCTCCTGGTGAAAGGTCTGGACTGCCGGTGGACCACTTTAGCACCTGGACTCTTCTCCTGGGAAGCTACACTGTTGTGGTGGATGCAGTATGTGGTTCAGCATTTTGCTGAAATATGCAAGGTCCTCCCTGAAAGAGACATCTGGATGGGAGCAGATGTTCCTCTAAAACCTCAATGAACCTTTCAACATTGGAGCATTTCCGGATGTGGAAGTTGTCCCATAGACACTAATGCTCCTCCAGACAATGAGAGATGCTTTTGAACTAAGCTGATGGTTCCTCTCTTCTCCACGGCCTGGTGGTTTAGAAGGGATCAAATGTTGATTTCTCTGACCACGGAACAGTTTTCCATCATTGCTCAGAGCATTATAAATGATCTTTGGTCCAGAGAAGATGGCGTTGTTTCTGGACGGTGTTTACACGTCGTCTTCTCTACATGATGAAGCTGCATTTGTGGATCAGACGGGGAACAGACGGAGATCTCTGGAAATGTTCCTCAATCCATGTAGTTGTTCAATGAGTTTGCCTTTGAATTCAAACAAAACTCCCAACGTTTTACATACAAACCCGATTCCAAAAAAGCTGTTACGCTGTAAAACAAATAAAAACAGAATACAATAATCTGCAAATCTCATGAACCCATGTTTTATTCTCAGTAGAACCTAAACAACACATCTGTAAGAAGTTGGAACAGGAACAAATGGCTGAAAAAGCTAATATGGTTAATTGTCAGCGGTCAGTAACGAGACCGAGTATAAAAGGAACATTTCAGAGGCAGAACCGCTCAGATGTAAGATGGACTAACGGTCTAAAAACTGAAACAATTCAGGAACATTCCTCAACTTTTTATTTTTTCTCATGACCATTCTTGTCAGTGTGGACATCGTGCACGTATGTACGATACACCGAAACTGAGCCTCTGCTTTTAACCCATCAACTAGTTTCACTAGTGAGCAGTGGGCTGCTAGAACCAGCGCCCGGGGAGTTAAGGGCCTTGCTCAGGGGCCCCAGTGATTTACCATGGTGGCCAGCCCTGGGCTGGAACCTGGGTCCTCCACGCCCACCACTGTAACCACCACTTACAGGTTTGTACATGTCTGTTTTTTAAATATATTCATGTGTTCTTGATTAACTAAAAATACCATAAAAAACATCTGCACAGGTATCAGGTAGCATTACTGGAGAAATGATAGCTTTCAAGAAGGTAGTTGAGAGGAAGCACCAGAAGGTTCGATTCGTCTTTACACTCCAAAAACCCTTCTAAGAGCCAGAGTTTCATCATCCAGAACTTCACAGAAGGTCAGGACTTTGTGAAAGAAACACCTGACATGAATGGGACTCTGTGCTGCTCAGACTATCGCTGTCATCAGTGGTTCTCACCTTTTGAAGGTTTCTCAGATAGTGACATTGTGGAGAGTGTCAGCAGCATCAAGGTCCTGCTTGTCCAGTGGTCCAAGGACCGTCAGTCTCGCAGGACTCATCAAAAAAGCTCAGCAGCAGCAGTTCTAATCTCTCTGAAGACCTGGAAGGGCAGGTCTCTGCCCCCACCTCACCACCTCCTACAGAGGTACCACTGAAAGCATGCTCACCTACAGCTTCACGTCCTGGTTTGGAAACTGTGAGGTCCCAAACCAGGACTGGAAACTGTGAGGTCCCAAACCAGGACTGGAAACTGTGAGGTCCCAAACCAGGACTGGAAACTGTGAGGTCCACGAACAACAGCAGTTAAGGAAGATGGTGAAGACAGCGATGAGGATTCTTGGTACCCATCTTCCATGCCTGAGGGAGATCTGAGCATCGCTGCATACGCAGAACCACAGGAACATCCGGCTCATCATCAGGGACTGCGGATCGTAAATGGACAGTGTCCTCCCCTTCTTTGTCCCACCACTCACTCACTGGGCGGTGTTTTCGTGAAAAACCTGGGTCTGGGTCTCCAGCTCAACTCACGATGACCTCTGTTGTTGTACAGGTAGAACTTTTTTATCAATGATCTGTGTAGAGTGATCTGATTTGCTTTTACTTTCCTCCAGTGTTTCGTGTGTAGCTGAAGTCGGGTTCCTCGGTGCTACTGCAAGCTGGTTCGTGTTTGTTCCAGGTGGAGTTTGTTGTGAGGAAATTGGTGTTTTCAGACAGACTCAGAAGTGACACTGTTGTGTTTGATGGTTTATTGATCCTTTAACGGTGACAGATTAAGGACAGTTCCTGACCCTCACTGGAATAAAACATACTGGGAGTTGTGGGAAAGGTCGCGGTGTTCATACCGGACACATCTGAGAACATCCACAGGAGGATATGTTATTACTGGCATGTTGATTCTGTCATTTTAATGACATTCAGGTTTAATTTAACAGTAACTGATGTTATAAGCTGCATATAAACATGTGGAAATAATCAGATTCTGGTTGTAAACAGTTATGAATGTGAACAAACAGGACGACACTGTTATTACTGTGTTATGTTGATGAACCATTAAAACTTTGTTCCACAGCTGAGTCTGTTTTTAACTCTGGAAACAACCTGAAGGGGTCGCTGTTCTGATACTTTTGTCTCAGCTTCGATTAAACGCAAAGCGTCTTAAACAACAAATGTGAACTCAAACGGACTTACTGGGCTGCAGGTTACATCTGAATGTTAAACTATGAGCTGATTATTTGATTATTGCTAATAAAAATATAGGACTTTTTTTTTTTTTTTTTTTTTAGAGTTGCACTTTGATATTATGTCTGACCTATTTATAATATAGATGTTTTTTCTGTAATAAACTTAGAGAGAAAGAGAGAGAGAGGGAGCGAGGGAGGGAGAGAGAGAGAGAGATGACACAATTACGGTATTTGGAGTTAATATTGTCCTGGTATAATTGTACAGATATTTTTCCAAAGTTGTTTTTTATGTCTAAGAACAAGAACACGCACAGTGCTTGGATACGCTCCGGCAGATCGCGGTGAATTTGAATAAACGGGTATAAATAATGAATTGATGGGTTAGATAATGAATTGATGGTATGAATAATGAATTGATGAGTTAGGTAATAGATAAAAGGACAGAAACTCTCATTAATTTGGTTGTATAAGTCAAAGGAAGACAGTAGGAACGGGACTTTCGCGTTCACCGTCGGAGCTGTTTACAGTGACACCAGCGGAAGTAGACTACAGGGGCGTGTGTGGAAAACTGTTTTGTTTTGGTGTTTAAGAGGATTTTAGTTTCCGCGGGAACAATGTCGTCTTTTCAGTCTCTGAGGGAGTTCATCAGCGAGCGGCTGACCGCTGCTGCCGAAGAAATATTCTCAGAGTTCGAGAAAACCATCGTCCGGTACGAAGACGAGCTCGAGCGTCAGCGCGGACTGCTGGACGTCACCTGGAGACCCGAACCGAAGATCAGCCCAGACGGTACCGAGCACAGAGCGGATTAACGTGATCCGAATACAGACCGGATCAACGCGATCCGAATACAGACCGGATTAACGTGATCCGAATACAGACCGGATCAACGCGATCCGAGTACAGACCGGATCAACGCGATCCGAGTACAGACCGGATCAACGCGATCCGAATACAGACCGGATCAACGTGATTTAAGTAGGATCCAAACAGCTCAAGTTACTTTGATTTAACGCTCACAGACGAACATGTTATTATAGTTAAAGACTAAAGGATCATTAGTCCACCTCAGACCAGGTCCACATCAAAACTGCAATACTTTGACTGCTCATAACTGGACTCAGTCATGTCTTGGACAGAAAAAAGAAAACTGCAGAAAACTGCAGTTGATGAAATTGAAAATAAAATTGCAATTTTCCTTTTATTTTTTGGCAGATAAATCACAATAGACCAGTTCCCAGTCAAAAACCACATTACCTGGACTGTTCAAATGCTCCTTTAGTTAATAAAGACTAAATATGTGATCCTACAGCGGTGCCGGCCCGGCGGTACCGGCCCGGCCCGGCGGTACCGGCCCGGCCCAGCGGTGCCATCGCCTAAACACAGCATCCTTTTCTGATTTCACCACCTAAACAATATATGAAACAAAACATTTTGCCATTTGTGCTGGTGTTGCAAATAACACGCCTTGCGTTCATATTCCCCAACGCGCATTAAACTTAAAATTCTTAATGCAGCAATATTAGCAGGATCTAATCTGAAAACGCCACGTGTCTCTGTAACTCAGTAACTGAAAACGTACAAACGACAGAAACTAATTGATGACAAGTGTAAACACAAGTGAAGTCAAGATTGTTTTTGTCCGGTTGATGCTCATGAGGTCCATTAAACTTAAACATATTTAAAAGGCTGGTCATTTAATAAATTATGAACCTACTTATATTTTCTTTATCCTTCCAGGCCTCCCACAGCTACGTGTCTGTAAGGAGGAGGACGTTCTTACAGATCAGCAGATCTGTCATCAGGAGATGAAATCCAGTCTGGACCAGGAGGAACCAGAGCTTTCACACGTGAAAGAGGAGCAGGAGGAACTCTGCAGCAGTCGGGAGGAACCAGAACAGCTGGTTCTGAAGCAGGAGGCTGAAACCTTCATGTTACATCCCACTTATCAGGAAAGTGACTCGACTGAACCAGAACCAAACCCTGATCAGCTTTTCTCTCATAACTCTCTGTTTACTGAGAACCCAAATCTAGAACAAAGTAGGACTCTGGACTCAGGATCAACTCCAGATGTAGAGATGAATCCAAACAAGAGACTAAGAAACAGAACTGACGGTAAAAATGTAGACCACTCTTACGTTTCACAGAGTCAGTTAGATACGCAGTCAACAGAAAAGCCGTTCAAATGTGACGTTTGTGGAAAAGCGTTTCGATGGAAGTCGTTTATAGAGCAGCATTCAAGGATCCACACAGGTGTCAAGCCATATGAGTGTAAGACGTGTGGGAAGAGATTTACTCAAAAATCCACGCTGGTGCAGCACATGAGAATCCACACGGGGGAGAGGCCGTACTCCTGCGGAACATGTGGAAAAGACTTCACTAACAGAAGCAACTTGAGGTCTCACATGATTGTCCACATGCTTGAGAACTGTTGACTTTCACGCCTGTGAATGACATTAAAACGGAGTCATACTTTATTAACCCCTAAGGGGATGTTGAGTGATGACGTCACATGCAGCATCAGCAGGTGACACTGAAGTGTGTCAGGAGACAACGGGGACAGAACTCGGCAACAGCTCGATATCCAGGTGCAGAGACGCTCCCTCGCTGCGGCGTGTTCGGGATTACCGGTTAAACGCTGCAGTCCCTCCTTCTAGTCTTGCTGCTCTGTTTGTTATCTTAAGGTTTGTTACAAATATAATCAGCGTAGTTGACAAAATCAACCGCTGTAGTCGCCAACAAATGTAATAATCGTTTATTAGTTGGTCACGCCTGTTTTATGCTGAGTTGGAACTCGAAACACTTCAAGGAATCGTGTTTCTTTTAATGACAATACAACAGCTTTTAAGAAAAAGTTTAGCTCGTGTCCTTGTGAGCGATTCAGAGAGCAGATAAAATTGTACACGGTTAAAAACATGCTTGGCGTGTTTTTTTTTCTGATTTAGGCCCAAATGTCCCAGTCTTCTGTCCCGCCCTGGAGGAAAGTCTCCAGAACCGTCGGCCTCCCGCTGCCGCTGCTCTCAGCGTGCGTTTACCGTCACGTCTACTGCGGTAAACGAAATCAGGAGTAACGGTAGTGAGAAGTTACCGTCACAGATGTAAATGCGTGTGAGGCGCTGGCGAGCTGGTGCGCGCTCGTCCTTCAGACGTCCTGGCGCCGCCAGCTGTTCCCTTCGGGGGTCGCCACAGCGAACCACCCGCCTCCATCTGACCCGGTCCTCTCCCTCCTCTTCTCTCACACCAGCTAACTTCTCGTCCTCTTTTACTTCAGTAGTTTTTGAGTTTTCTAGTCATCTGAAACGGTCCAGGAGTTCTGAGAACTTTGATAAATCCTCTTGGTGACGGCAGGATGCTCATAAAGGGGTTTGAACTTGACCCGACTTTGTTTGCACATGCCTTAAAACATTTTAGGATCATTTTAAAACCTAATAGCTGAATAATATGGTTGTAGTTATTGTGCGATTCATATTTGAATTAGTTGAATCATTTCAATAATCGATGGATCAATCAACTCTGAAAACAGTCGTCAGCTGCAGCCCGAGTCGTGTCTCTGTACTATGACGCTGTTACATGGATGAGGTCCAGAATGTGCTCCTGCGGTCTTTCTCACATTGGACTTGATTCCTGACAATCCTGAACGGTTAAACGCTTCCATTTCCCATGTCATTGATCTCCTGTCTCCATGGCAACTGAGAGAAGAAACAGTCTTGCCCACCGTTTTACTCCCGATTGACTTTATCAGCTTCTCTTCGAACCTTCTGCTATGGTGCTCTTGTTCTGGACTAAATCCAGTCCAATACGTTCCAATGTGAACTTCTTTACTGTATGGCTGATTTTAAACATTTCTTTAGAAGATTTACAAGAGCAACTGATTTTTGTTACCATCTCCAAGGACAAAAAACAAGCAAAAGCATGGCTGTTCCTCAGAACTTTCTCCTTTCTCCTCTCCTCCAGGAGGAGATCCAGGAAGGACGGATGTGAGCTGTCCTTCTGGACCGATATGTTTAACACGTCAAAACATGTATGATATTATTCCAGTGTGGACTTAATTGAATAAAGTGGAAATGAATGACACCAGCAGTTCCTGAGAAGTGAATTGAACTTTGTGTGCAGAACTCTGCAGAACTCTGCAGAACAGTTGAAAGGCGTCCTCTGTTGTTATCCTAAAGCCCACGAAAAAGAAGTCAAAGTGTTATGTGACTCCAGTGGATCATTGTAATCTCATTTTGGTTGTGGACGTGTTCGCTGTAACCGGCAGGTAGGTGATTTTAATCCTGGTTAACTTTATCCTTTATGTCGACTGACCATTATATTAGACCCATAACCAGATTATTAGGCAGAATCTCCCGAGTCATTAGTCTCAGATGTGATCAAATGTTTGTTATTGAGGGAAAAAGGGTGAAAATTATTAGTGTAAGTAGAAATGGTGAATGTAGTTGATGACGTGGACGACAAGGACGCTCTAACTGAGCGACAGCTAAACGCAGTGATGATTTCTGGTTTCGCCGCCGCCGCTCCCCACGGCCGCCGCTCCCCACGGCCGCCGCCACGGCATGAATTGGTTGAAGCAGCTGGGAGTCACAGCGGATCAGGACCTTGCAGTGGAAGTCTGCTGCCCGGGAGTCCAGGCGTGACTCCTCCTGTTCCTCTTTCATTTGAGCCAACAGAGATAATTATTCACATTTTTAAGAGGTTGTTTTGTTGTTCTGTTCATTTTACCAACAGGCCACCGTGACTGGCTGTGGGAGGGTCTGGGAGGGTCAGAGGTCGGACCTCAACAAACACAGCAGCCGGTTTTTACGCTGCTGCAGACGTTTGAAACGCCGTCTGCGGTTCCACAGCTCCTTCAAGGAACCGGGAGCCACAACGCAGCATTCTGGATCCCTCCAACGGCTGCAGCAGTGAAATGAGGAAGTCTGGATTTGACACATTCGACCAGAACGAATGTGAACGTTATTTAGCATCACACATTAGCAAAAGCCAAGTTAAAAGTTAAAGGAAATAGTTGTTCATTTTCATGTCAGCGAGCCGCAGAACAGTTCTCTTGAGAAAGCCTTGGGTGACGTCCCTGCGGCGAGTCCGGCCTGCTGGAAGCAGCTCTATCCGCGTTTCCAGGCCAGTGCGGCGTTTCCAACGCACGCCAGAAACGTGTATAATAAAGGGGCGTAAAGCAATATTACGCTTCCCTAAAGACAAACCACACATACTAAACTTAATTAGTGGTTGAATTTAACTGATAAAAATGTTAAAACAACTACTTTAAGAGTACAAAAGATCATTTAGTAGACAACTAAGTGACACAAAACCCTCAAACGGTGGTGAAAACACGGTCAGTTATTTCCCTCAGTCAGTGCCGAAGATAAAGATGCAACAATAAACTTGAAATCAATCTGACGTCTAAGCTGCAGGTTACATGTCAGCGCTGAACAGGGAATCGATCCTTTCATCGATGTTTGTACAGTCAAAACTCCTCGGTCCAGAAAAACAGCCGATTGTCCTTTTTGGTTCGATTGTGAATTAAAAACACAGAAACAGCTAAATCTTTACATTACTGAAATCTGCTCACAACACTTATGAGATGAGTTTTATTTAAAAACTGCATTTTACAGCAATGTGAAATATTGTCCAGTCTGAAGTAACAAAAAAAACCATTACAGGCTGCATTTCCTTAAATAAAACACATTCCCACAGCTGAAACGCCTCCATCCTGGTAAACTACCGTCACCGCGGTTTTACAGGAACGTAGTTCCTCAAAACTCTCAGGTGGGCCAACAAATTAGAGCGATCAGGGAGGTTCCTCTCAGGGAGGTTCCTCTCAGGGAGGTTCCTCTCAGGGAGGTTCCTCTCAGGGAGGTTCCTCCCACACGTTCCACAAGGAGAAACGGCTTTTGCTGTGCAGGTTCTCGTGTTTACTCAGATTACTTGTGCATCTAAACCCTTTTCGACAAACTTCACAAGAATGCACCCGTAACCCGTGTGCATGCTCATGTGACGCGTCAAGTGGTTTTTGCAAGTGAAATCTTTCCCACATATTTCACAGGAGAACGGCCTCTCTCCAGAGTGGATCCTCATGTGGGACGACAGGGTTGCGCGGCGAGGGAAGTTCTTCCCACATGTTCTGCAGGAAAACGGCTTCTCGCCTGTGTGGATCCTCATGTGATTAGACAGGATACTCCTCAGCCGGAAATTCTGACCACACGTCCTACAAGAAAATCGCTTCTCGCCCGTGTGGATGGTCATGTGGGTCAGAAGATGACCTTTCTGAGCAAATCTTTTCCCACATGTTTTACAATCATACGGCTTCACGCCTGTATGAATTCTTAAATGTCGCTCTAGGCAGAACTTATTTTGGAAGTCTTTTCCACAGATGTGACATTTGAAAGACTTTTTACCTGGAGACTGGTCGGCATTTGTACTGGCAGTTCTGTTTCTGAGACGTCTCCTCCCTGGATTCATCTCTGCATCTGTAGTCCATCCTGAGTCCAGGGTCGTCTTTTCTTCTTCACTTGGGTTCTCAGTTAATGGACAGGCACGAGGGTGAAGCTGCTCAGGTTTTGGTTCTGCTTTACTGAAGTCACTTTCCTGAAAGGTGGGAGTCCACATGAAGGTTTCAGCCTCCTGCTTCCGAACCAGCTGCTCTCCCTCCTGACTGCTGCAGAGTTCCTCCTGCTCCTCTTTTATCTGTGGAAACCCCGGTTCCTCCCAGTCCGGCCCGGAGCTCCTCTGCTGGTTACACACCTGCTGCTCAGACAGGACTTTCTCCTGCTTACAGACGTGTGGCTCTAGGAGGTCTGGAGGAGTAAACCAACATGAAAAAACGTTACTAAAGTTGTTGTATGTAACAGAACCACTTCTGACCACACCGGCAGCCCTTCACATGAAGGTTACCGTGTCATTACAATACATGCCGCACCGCTTTACTCTTACAAACGGAACACAGAGTTCAACAACAAACTGTTTTATAGTGTCTTTTGTTTCTAAGAGATAAAGCGACTTTGAGAAGTCTACGCCCGTCTCCCCCCCGGAGCCCCATCTCTCCCCCCAGGAGCCCCGTCTCTCCCCCCAGGAGCCCCGTCGGCCCCCCCGGAGCCCCGTCTCTCCCCCAGGAGCCCCGTCTCTCCCCCAGGAGCACCGCCCCCCCCCCCCCCCCCGGAGCCCCGTCTCTCCCCCAGGAGCCCCGTCTCTCCCCCAGGAGCACCGTCTCTCCCCCAGGAGCCCCGTCTCCCCCCCCAGGAGCCCCGGCTGGTGGCTGGGGGTCTCCGACCCGGCAGACGCGCCGTGACACACCTGCTCGAGTCAACCTGATCTCGGGTTTCCAGGCGACGTCCAGCAGCCTCCGATGACGGTTCCGCTCGTCTTCATACTGGATGATGACTTTTTCAAACTCGGTGAATATTTCTTCGGCTGCAGCAGTTAATCGCTGACTGATAAACGCCCTCAGAGACTTAGATGCAGACATTGCGGCTGCACAAACTATTTTCCAGCTCAGAGCTTCTTTTCTCGCGGTGGGGGAGGAGCCAGACGTCTTCTTCTGCTGCGGATTTCGAGGGCAGCCTGCAGCCCCGCAGCCCGCTGCCGCCGCCGTGTGGAGTTAAAAACCCCACCTCTGACCACATGGGGGGAAGCATATCGTAAAAACGTAAAGCGTTACCCTCAGTGTTTTCAGTTCCGAGCTGCTGTCCTGTATGTCTTAGATACCGTATTTCCCAGCTGTAGTACGCCTGATTTAAATGTATTAACCACAATCTGCTTCTCGCTGGGACCTGCATCGGTGTAGTAATGACCCATGCATTTGATGCAGGAAAACATGTCAAACACGCAGGGGAGTGGCCTCGAAGACGGGGATTGACACCCCTGGAAAAATAAACCTAACACAATTCGGAATTATATTTTCGTTGTTTTTTTATTATTTTACATATGACCTAGAGTCTGTGAAGTAATTGTAATATCACAGGTAAACATTTGTTCCAAAAGAAATCAACTCGCGTTCACCGCCGGAGCGCTAACATTGTGACACCAGCGGAAGTAAACAAAAGCGTGTTGATTTGGCTGATTCCTGGTTCAGAAGCTTGTTTTCGTGTTTCCGCTGAATATCTGACTTTCTGCAACACCATGTCTTCGTTTCAGCCTCTGAGGGAGTTCATCGCCGAGCGGCTGACCGCTGCCGCCGACGAAATATTCCGAGAGTTCGAGAAGACGATCGTCCAGTACGAAGACGTGATCGACCGCCAGCGCAGACTGCTGGACGTCACCTGGACGCCCCAGATCAAGTTAACCAGAATACGTACGGACCCCGAACCAGCACACGAGCAGAATCTGACAGTCTCAACGTTACTTCCGAGTTCAGCTCGTAAACGAGCGTTACGTTGTGATGGTGAAGTTAGTGTCCGATTCCAAGTTCGGGTTCTGTTTTTACGGCATTGAGACCGTCTTAGAACAGGTCCCGGCCAAAAACACAATGCCTGCACTAGTAGAACCTGGACCAAACCGGTTCCTAAACAGTAAAGGCTATAAAACCACAGGTTGTATTTGGGGAACTCTTTACTGTGGAAATGTCAAATGTTGACTCGTGGAGAAGTGAGAATGTCGTCATAAATATACTGTAAAGCTGTAGACAAAGTTAAAAAGGTTCTGTGGAACAATTACCGTTGTCTTCTCCTTGGAAGACAGCGATCATGAGTTGTGGGTCCAAACTGCTTCCACGAAGCAGGAGACCCTTTAATCTTGAGGGAAAGGCCTGAGTGGTCGACCGGATGTACCACCGGGTACATCGCCTGACCTATTACCTTTACACACCGCTACGGTGGGTTTGAAAATAAACAATACATGATTCAAAATGTAGACTTTAATTAAATCTGCTTCAATATGAGCGGCTTCACTAGTCATTTAAGCAGAGCAGCTCCACCATCAGGAACTCTAAAGGTTTTTGACAAGATGACACTTTTGAAAATAATCTTCATAGATGGACGAAAGTTCTTTGTAGTCGATGACTGTAGTCTGGAGAGACGACACCGGAGCCCTGGGTCACCAGGGACCGGGGAGACCGGAGTCCGGGGACACCGGAGCCCTGGGTCACCAGGGACCGGGGAGACCGGAGTCCGGGTACACCGGAGCCCTGGGTCACCAGGGACCGGGGAGACCGGAGTCCGGGGTCATCGGAGCCCTGGGACACCAGAGTCCTGGGGCACCGTCACTGGAGTCCTGGGTCACCAGGGACCAGGGAGACCAGAGTCCGGGGACACCGGAGTCCTGGGTCACCGGAGACAGGGGACACCGGAGTCCGGGTTCACCGGGGACTGGGGAGACCGGAGTTCGGGGTCACCGGGGACCGGGGAGACCGGAATTCGGGGACACCGGAGTCCGGGTTCACCGGGGACTGGGGAGACCGGAGTCCGGGTTCACCGGGGAGACCGGAGTTCGGGGTCACCGGAGTCCTGGGACACCGGAGTCCTGGGACACCGGAGACAGGGGCACCGTCACCGGAGTCCTGGGTCACCGGAGTCCTGGGTCACCGGAGTCCTGGGACACCAGGGACCGGGGAGACCGGAGTCCGGGGACACCGGAGCCCTGGGTCACCAGGGACCGGGGAGACCGGAGTCCGGGGACACCGGAGCCCTGGGACACCAGAGTCCTGGGGCACCGTCACTGGAGTCCTGGGTCACCAGGGACCGGGGAGACCGGAGTCCGGGGTCATCGGAGCCCTGGGACACCAGAGTCCTGGGGCACCGTCACTGGAGTCCTGGGTCACCAGGGACCAGGGAGACCAGAGTCCGGGGACACCGGAGTCCTGGGTCACCGGAGACAGGGGACACCGGAGTCCGGGTTCACCGGGGACTGGGGAGACCGGAGTTCGGGGTCACCGGAGTCCTGGGACACCGGAGTCCTGGGACACCGGAGACAGGGGCACCGTCACCGGACTCCTGGGTCACTGGAGTCCGGGTTCACCGGGGACCGGGGAGACCGGAGTCCGGGGTCATCGGAGCCCTGGGACACCAGAGTCCTGGGGCACCGTCACTGGAGTCCTGGGTCACCAGGGACCAGGGAGACCAGAGTCCGGGGACACCGGAGTCCTGGGTCACCGGAGACAGGGGACACCGGAGTCCGGGTTCACCGGGGACTGGGGAGACCGGAGTTCGGGGTCACCGGAGTCCTGGGACACCGGAGTCCTGGGACACCGGAGACAGGGGCACCGTCACCGGACTCCTGGGTCACCGGAGTCCGGGTTCACCGGGGACCGGGGAGACCGGAGTTCGGGGTCACCGGAGTCCTGGGACACCGGAGTCCTGGGACACCGGAGCCCTGGGTCACCAGGGACCGGGGACACCGGAGTCCTGAGTCACCGGAGTCCTGGGTCACAGGGAGACAGTCAGTACATCTGTGCCGATGTCCAGACCGATCTCCAGATGTTACAGTCTTGCGTTTTATTAAAAAAATGACCTTTTAATCAACATCAACTTGATGAGAGTTAAAAGTGCCTAGTCAGACACACAGCTTTAGTGTTCACCATACGGTGAACAGTAATGCCTGCACACGGCTGAGCCAAGAGTTCGTTTTTTATACCGAGTTGAAAACACACAAACAGCAGAAATCAAACTGATGACGTTGAGGTCCAATAAACTTAAAACATCCTTAAAAGGTTGGTTATTTTTATTAATTAGTAACCAATCTCTTATTCCTTTTTTACTCCAGACATTCCACAGCAGCCTGTTTGTATGGAAGAGGAAGTTCTCTCTGACCAGCAGCTCTGTAACCCGGAGAGCAACTCCCGCCTGGACCCGGAGAGCAACTCCCGCCTGGACCCGGAGAGCAACTCCCATCTGGACCAGGAGAAAACAGGATTTCCAGAACTTAAAGAGGAACATCAGGAACTCTGCAGCACTCTGGAGGGAAAGCAGCTGGTTCTGAAGCAGGAGACTGAAACCTTCATTTTGACTCCTACTTATCAGGAAAGTGACTTGTCTGAACCAGAACCAAACACAGAGCAGCTTCACTTTCAGAACCATCTCTCAGCTGAGAGCGAAAGTCCAGAGCAAATCAATAATCTGGACTCGGGATCAGCAACGGATGTAGAGATGAATCCAAACAAAGGACACAGAATCAGAGCTGTCAGTAAAAATGTCGACCAGTCTTCTTGGTCACACAATCTGGTAGAAAGTGAGTCGGGTAAAAAGTCTGTAAAATGTGATTTTTGTGGAAAAAGCTTTGGAAAAAAGTACTATGTGGAGCAACATTACAGAATCCACACAGGCGAAAGGCCGTTTGATTGTAAAATTTGTGGGAAGAGATTTGCTCAGAAAGGCACTCTGGTGAAACACATCAGAACCCACACAGGTGAGAAACCGTTTTCTTGTGCAACATGTGGGAAAAGTTTTTCTCGAAATGATAATCTGTTGTCTCATATGAGAATCCACACCGGCGAGAGAGCAAATTCCTCCGAAACATGTAGGAAAAGTTTAATCTCAGGACATTTGAGCAGACAGGTGAGAGATTCTGATACTCACACAGGTAATTTGTTATTTTGATGTAAGAACAAGCTTATTTTATACATTTTTAAAAATATATTGGGTTCTTCAGAGTTGATAATTATTTCCAGATCTGATTAAGCCCCGACTGAAAATTGATGAACCACAAACAAAAGCAGCAGTAAAACTAAAATAAACAATTAAATGTCTGATTCACCTGCTGAGAATCTGGTTAAACCATTTTAGAAAAACCACATAAAGTTAAATGGTTACAAAATGTGGGTGAAATGTACTTGGATGCAGGTTCAAGAAGAAGTTCATCTCCTGGAAGGAGAGCTTGTGTTAAGTATTGGTGTCATTTGCTTTTTAATTTCAAATGTTTATGTATTTGAATGTTGATCACAAAAATCCAAAGAGTAATAAAGACCAAAATAAAGCAGAAATAAGTGACATCAGCATTGCCTGGGAAGTTAACTGAGCTTTAATATGTGAGGAGCACCAATGAGGGTTAGATTTCCAGAAAAGTATTGATTTCTTGTAGTTTCGAGTTTCCGCAGTGCGACACCGGTGGAAGTAAACGAAGGCACGTTGATTCGATTTGACTGTTGAGGTTCCAGACCGATGGACCATCTATGTTCTGTTGCGTCTGTCTGCCAGCAGCTGAGACGTACGACAGCCCCCAGCGGCGTCTCAGTCGTGACGCAAAAACTCACTGAAACCAGTGCAGATGAAACAAGACATCTGCTGGTCAACACAACAACGTAGTTACTCAAAAGCTGAACTACAATTGACAATAAACTACTTTAAATGATCCCGTACAAATGTTCAGTGTCAGGGGGAGTCTGGGTGGAGTCCAACCCTCACGAGAAGCGAGTCCGACTTATAGCCGACAATGCGGATCAAGGTCTGAAGTTGGATGTAGAGGCCTGGACAGCCCATATCAGGGACCCGACCCTTCTCTGGCTCCCCAGAAACTCAGAATCCAGTTCAACATTTTATTACTTGTTATGAAGTCCTAAACGTCCTAACTCCTGGTTTTCTCCAAGACCTGATGGTTCCTCATGTTCCTAACAGAGTTCTCCGTTCTCAGAGTGCAGGTTTACTCGTAGTTCCTGGAAGATCCAGATGTAGATCTGGAGGACGGGTCTTCTGCTATCAGGAACCATCACTATGGAACCAACTTCCAGTTTGGGTGAAGGAGGCTGACACCACCTCCACCTTTAAAACTAAACTTCAACCGTTTGTGTTCAGTAAAACATCTAGTTGGTGTAAACTTTAGTGTGTCAGGACCAGTAGTCACAGCTGCAGCTGCAGGACCAGACTAGAGCAGCTGGTCTTCAACACAGCTTCATCTGGATCTGCTGCTGTAGACCTGCTGCAGGGGGACACCAACATGATCCACTGACCTGCAGTCCCACCTCTGACCACCTCAGTGTCTGCTGTCTACACCTGTTTAGATAGTGGTCTCTGTAGTCCACCAACTAACCAGGTACCAGTCTGGTGGACAGAAAACTCTCAGTTCTCCAGGTAACAGATGATTATCCTGATGGATCTGGTCTTTGGTACCTTTGACGGTGTGTCTGTGTCTCTTCTTCCTGTTCTACCTGCTGGTCTTCAGCAGGAGGGTCCCCCCTTATGATCCAGGTCCTGGTCCAGGTTTCTTCGCTCCTAAAGGGGAGTTTTTACCTGCTGTTGTTTATGTAATAATTGATCTGGGTTCATGTTCTGGACTCTGGAAGGATCCTAGAGATGACTTGTGTTGTAAAAGACGCTTTATGAATAAAATAAAATTGAAATTAAAGACTCCAATGCTGACATGGAGGTCTCACACATCCTGGTCTTTTTATCTTCAGACATTTCACCTTCCATCCAGAAACTGTCAGATTTGAGAAGCGAACTGACTGAAACGACAGCTGAGTCCATTTCCAACGAGGCAGAAATAAAGAGTGAGACTTGTCTGGACACTTGGGTACGGTTTATTCCAGGTCCGTGGGCTCGTCCGTCGCACCGCAGCCGACCGCGATGGAATGACAACAACGCTGCGACAGTTTTATACAAAAGAGGAAAAATTACAAAGAGAAGCTCAACACCGGAGTCAACCCGTCCAGACAGCAACTGTGCACGTCCGTGCATGGCTCCTGAGAAACAGCTCTTGATTTCCAGAAACTCTCAGGTAGTAGAAGCTCTTAGAGCAAAAGTCTCCACATCAGAGCTGCGTAGATGATGTGTTTGAGGAACATCAAAAGCTCCCTCTGGGTTTCTGAACCCCTTTCCCGTCTGTCTCATGTCATTTTCCTCGTGTATTTCAATCCAGTTTAACAAAAAAGACCTGTGTGACGGCCAGCGTGGACTATGTGGACCCTCATGTGCTGCTTCAAGTAAGTTATTCGTCTGAAGTCTCTGCCACATACTCCACAGTAAAACGGCATCTCCCCAGTGTGAATTCTGGTGTGCTCCACCAGCTGATACCGGTGAATAAATCTTCTCTCACACGCCAGACAAGCATATGGCCTCTCGCCGGTGTGGATCATGTAGTGGCACTTCATATCATTCTGCTGTCTGAAGGTTTTTCCACAAACATCACATCTCTTACACTTTCTGTGAGACTGAGAATGAAACTGACCCTGTGGAGCAGACGAGTGATCTTCACCTTTACCCCCAGGTCTGTTTCTGTGACGTCTCTTGTTTGGATTCACCTCTTCATCTGTAGATGATCCTAAATCCCTTCCCTGATAAGTGGGCGTCAACATGAGGGTCTCGGTCTCCTGCTTCAGAGCAAGCTGCTCTTCCTCCTGACTGCTGCAGACCCCCTGTTCCTCTTTCATCTGTGCAGGTTCTGGTTCCTCCTGGTCCAGACCAGAGTTCCTCTCATGGTTACAGAGCTGCTGGTCAGAGAGAACTTCTTCGTCCCGTTTCTGTGGCAGGTCTGGAGGAATAAAGAAACAAGACAAAAGTTATTCATTTATTTGTTTAAAACAATTTTAGGACATCATTTTAACGGACTTCATAGGTTCATCAGTGTGGTTTCTTTGTGATGTTTTGAATGGCCTTAAAAATCGTGAATGTTATCAGATGGAGAACTCCGTCATATCACCCATGTTCTCTGTAATGACCCGTACTGGGAGTCTGGTGTATTTATATATATATAAATGTATATATGTATAAAAAATAAAATGACCTGTATGACAGCCATAATTGCTCACGTGGATCCTCATGTGACGTCTCAAGTAAGTCGTTCGTCTGAAATCTTTCCCACATATTCCACAATAAAATGGCTTCTGATCCGTGTGAATTCTCAAGTGTTTCACCAGCTGACACTTGAAAGTAAATCTTCTCCCACATGTTTCACAAACACACGGCCTCTCGGCTGCCAGGATTCTGGAACGACACTTCACAACCAGCTGCTCTTCCTCCTCACTGCTGCAGAGATCCTCCTGGTCCGTTCTGGAGCTCCTCTCCTGGTCCAGACTGGAGCTCTTCTCCTGGTCCGGTCTAGAGCTCCTCTCCTGGTCCGGACTTGAGCTCTGCTCCTGGTCCGTTCTGGAGCTCCGTTCCTGGTCCGGTCTAGAGCTCCTCTCCTGGTCTGGACTAGAGCTCCGCTCCTGGTCCTTTCTGGAGCTCCTCTCCTGGTCCGTTCTGAAGCTCCGCTCCTGGTCCGGTCTGAAGCTCCGCTCCTGGTCCGTTCTGAAGCTCCGCTCCTGGTCGGTCTGGAGCTCCGCTCCTGGTCCGTTCTGGAGCTCCGCTCCTGGTCCGTTCTGGAGCTCCTCTCCTGGTCCGTTCTGAAGCTCCTCTCCTGGTCCGGACTGGAGCTCCGCTCCTGGTCCGTTCTGGAGCTCCTCTCCTGGTCCGGACTGGAGCTCCGCTCCTGGTCCGTTCTGGAGCTCCGTTCCTGGTCCGGTCTAGAGCTCCGCTCCTGGTCCGGACTGGAGCTCCGCTCCTGGTCCGTTCTGGAGCTCCTCTCCTGGTCCGGTCTGGAGCTCCGCTCCTGGTCCGGACTGGAGCTCCGCTCCTGGTCCGTTCTGGAGCTCCTCCCCTGGTCCGGTCTGGAGCTCCTCCCCTGGTCCGGACTGGAGCTCCTCTCCTGGTCCGTTCTGGAGCTCCGCTCCTGGTCCGTTCTGGAGCTCCTCTCCTGGTCCGTTCTGGAGCTCCTCTCCTGGTCCGGACTGGAGCTCCGCTCCTGGTCCGTTCTGGAGCTCCTCTCCTGGTCCGTTCTGAAGCTCCTCTCCTGGTCCGGACTGGAGCTCCGCTCCTGGTCCGGACTGGGGCTCCTCTCCTGGACCCACATCTGATGATCAGCAAGAACGTCCTCCTCCTTACAGACATGTTGCTGTGGGAGGTCCGGAGGAAAGACGGAACAGGACACGGCGTGATGGTATGTCTTTAAACAAACAAATGATGTGCGATTGTCATGGGATCTGAAAGCGTTTGGTAAACTCATAATGTCACAAATCTTCTGTGAGGCCTGAGGATGGAGCAAAACCGTCTCAAGGAGACCCAGGAGTTGGTGGGATTGGACCAAGTAAGTCGCAATAATTTTATCAAGACTGTGAAATGACGTAAACTTGAAAATAAAAACGTCCAGTTCAATGATGCGAAGTGCCCGGCTAACACAACACACTGACATGACTGTGGCTGGTGGTTCTCCAAGGGGTAGTCAAAGAACATTTCCACAATGTCGTGTTCAAGGCTCATGTTCCTCACAGCCTACCGGTCCAAGGTCGCAAACATGGGAAGGTCATCGACTGACTGGCTGACTTGTTATGTTGGAAATTAACACTTCTTTTCATTCATTCTTATCAAATCTCTTCTAACAATTTCATTTCAAGTGTGGCTACAAAAATAAGATGAGTGCTGCCAGAAATAAGGACTAACTCTGCTGGGACTTACGGCCCCTCAGAGGGGTTAGACCCGGTTAGACCCCGTTAGACCCGGTTAATCCTGTTAGATCCTGTTAGACCTAGTCAGACCCTGTTAAACCAGGTTAGACTCTAGTAGATCCCATTAGATGCAATACAGTAAGTTGTCACGGTCAGGAGGACCAGACTGATCCGTAATGCCAGAGATGTTGTGGGGTGAAGCTGGACTCCAACAGAGTCGGCTGACCGGAGGAGGCTGTCCAAGCTTGGACAATGTGTCCCACCGGCTCCACGACGTGCTGGTCAGCTGCAGGACTACATTCAGGACAAAGCCGATCTCACCAAAATGCACCGGAGCGTCGCAGGAAATCGTTAAACCGTACAGCTGCTCACTGCGAGAGTCAGCGTGGACTCTTCTCATGTGCAGCAACATTCTACGTTCAACTGCTGCTGAACTGTTATTCGTCACACCGTAGATTCATTAGCAAAATGGACATTTATATTTTACTGTTTAGATATCTTTTATTTTATATTAGTACTTATGTTTAAACGTATGGATGTATTTGATACTTTCCTACTTCTTCAAGTCTTTCGAAGAGCGCATCTGTAACTAAAACCAACCTCAGGAAAGGTGTTTTTTTTTCATTGTTGGACAAATACATATTTATCTTAAGTGGAACTTTCAGACAACTTACATTTTCATCACTGCTGCAAAATGTCGTTATTGTAACATAAAGGCAGCACATTCTCACAGATTTCCAAAGGCTGATCGTGAGGGGAACGTTGATCCAAGCAACCGGATCATTCGGAGGACATTCGGAGGACATTCGGAGGACATTCGGAGGACATTCGGAGGACATTCGGAGGACACAGCACAAACCACACGCTGACGTTACTAGCAGATGTTCGTTAAAACAAACGTCAAATTAAAAGTACGTCGGTGTTTCATTAATATCCCGCGTGAGCCACAAACACGTGCTGGCTCGTTCACACGTGTCCGCAGAGTCACGTACCTGCTGCGCTCATCTTTGTTTGTTTTCCACGCAAATTTTTTTTTCCAAAATATTAAGTAAATGTTCACGACAGGTGCTAAATTTTAGCGTTGTAAATTCACATCCAACTACAAAATGATACTCACATACATCTTTACACTACATATACTACATGTAATACATATACTACACTACATAATACACATACTACATATACTACACTACATACTACACTATATACTACATATACAACACTATATACTACACTATATACTACATATACTACACCATATACTACACTATATACTATATATACTACACTATATACTACATATACAACACTTTATACTACACTATATACTACATATACAACACTATATACTACACTACATATACTACACTATATACTACACTACATATACTACACTATATACTACATATACAACACTTTATACTACACTATATACTACATATACAACACTATATACTACACTATATACTACACTATTTACTACGCTACATACTACATATGATACATATACTACACCATATACTACAGTATATACTATATATACTACACAGATATACTACACTATATACCATATATACTACACTATATACTATATATACTACACTATATACTATATATACTACACTATATACCATATATACTACACTATATACCATATATACTACACTATATACTATATATACTACACTATATACTACACTATATACTACATATACAACACTTTATACTACACTATATACTACACTACATACTACATATGATACATATACTACACCATATACTACACTATATACTATATATACTACACAGATATACTACACTATATACCATATATACTACACTATATACTATATATACTACACTATATACTATATATACTACACTATATACCATATATACTACACTATATACCATATATACTACACTATATACTATATATACTACACTATATACTACACTATATACTACATATACAACACTTTATACTACACTATATACTACACTACATACTACATATGATACATATACTACACCATATACTACACTATATACTATGTATACTACACTATATACTACACTATATACCATATATACTACACTATATACTATATATACTACACTATATACTACACTATATACTACATATACAACACTTTATACTACACTACATACTACACTACATACTACATATGATACATATACTACACCATATACTACACTATATACTATATATACTACACTATATACTATATATACTACACTATATACTACATATACTACACCATATACTACACTATATACTATATATACTACACTATATACTACATATACAACACTTTATACTACACTATATACTACATATACAACACTATATACTACACTACATATACTACACTATATACTACACTACATATACTACACTATATACTACATATACAACACTTTATACTACACTATATACTACATATACAACACTATATACTACACTATATACTACACTATTTACTACGCTACATACTACATATGATACATATACTACACCATATACTACAGTATATACTATATATACTACACAGATATACTACACTATATACCATATATACTACACTATATACTATATATACTACACTATATACTATATATACTACACTATATACCATATATACTACACTATATACCATATATACTACACTATATACTATATATACTACACTATATACTACACTATATACTACATATACAACACTTTATACTACACTATATACTACACTACATACTACATATGATACATATACTACACCATATACTACACTATATACTATATATACTACACAGATATACTACACTATATACCATATATACTACACTATATACTATATATACTACACTATATACTATATATACTACACTATATACCATATATACTACACTATATACCATATATACTACACTATATACTATATATACTACACTATATACTACACTATATACTACATATACAACACTTTATACTACACTATATACTACACTACATACTACATATGATACATATACTACACCATATACTACACTATATACTATGTATACTACACTATATACTACACTATATACCATATATACTACACTATATACTATATATACTACACTATATACTACACTATATACTACATATACAACACTTTATACTACACTACATACTACACTACATACTACATATGATACATATACTACACCATATACTACACTATATACTATATATACTACACTATATACTATATATACTACACTATATACTACACTATATACCATATATACTACACTATATACTATATATACTACACTATATACTATATATACTACACTATATACCATATATACTGGTGGTGGTGGCCTAGTGGTTACAGTGGTGGGCTTGGGCGTTGAGGACCCAGGTTCAAGCCCAGGGCTGCCCACAATGGTAAATCACTGGGGGCCCCTGAGCAAGGCCCTTAACTCCCAATTGCTCCCCGGGGCGCTGGTTCTAGCAGCCCCACTGCTCACTAGTGAAACTAGTTGATGGGTTAAAAGCAGAGACTAATTTCGGTGCATCGTACATACAGCGTGTGCACAATGTCCACACTGACAAGAAAGGGAAGAAAAAAAAAAAAAAAAAAAAAAAAAAAAAAAAAAAAAAAAAAAAAAAAAAGAAGAAGAAGCCCACTCAGCTCAAGTGGTGCGATCAGGCTCTGCCCATCATCTCACATTATCTCTACTGAACGTAATTTGATTGGATGACTAAGTGCAAAATGACTCACAATATTTTCTAAATGTCATTTAGGACTTTTAAATATCCTAAATGACAAAAAAAAAAACATAAAACAATAGGTGTATCTATGGAAACAATGGCAAAATCAGCAGCCATTCAGAAGAAAGTTTGAAAAATCAACAGCCAATCAGAAGAAAGTGCAAAAACCAACAGCCAACCAGCAGTGTGAAGAATCAATAGCTAATCAGAAGAGAGTGAAAAATCAACACACTAGAGCAACTGGTCTTCAACACAGTTTCATCTGGATCTGCTGCTGTAGATCTGCTGCAGGGGGACCCCAACATGACCCACTGACCTGCAGTCCCACCTCTGACCACCTCAGTGTCTGCTGTCTACACCTGCAGTTGCAGTGTGGGAGGGAACCCACATCAACACAGAGAACATAAACTCCAGGAGAATGTTTCACTATGAAGGACTGCAGCTGATACCTGAATAATTCACGACCTAATCCACCACGACCTTATGCTCTAAATAAATAAAATAATCCATATTCAATGTAACAAACTTCACAGTAATAACCAAAATTATATTAGTTATTATTAGTAATTATATTATATTAGTTTAAAAAAAAGTTCACATATTACGAGTGTATTTTAAGATGACAACATGGTCATGGATAAAAGATGCAGTTCTCAAGTTCTACAAGATTACAGTCTTTTATAAATGTGTCACTCAGCCACAGAACCAGAGGAACAAACCATAAGAAGCTGAGAGCAAAGAAAGAGCAATTCAAAAGTCTGGGTTTTATTGAGCTGGGCTGAAATTGTAGATTAAGATTTTAATGATTCACCATCTTAGTACAGTAATAACAATGTAGTCACATTTGTTTACACTCACAACAAAATTTACTTCCCTGTTAACATAAACATGTATAAAATATCATGTAAAGTATAAATATCATCTTAAGATTTAACGATAACATAATCTACACACCAATTGATGATCTCATATGTTCAGTATGAATATTGTGGTATTTTCCCACATGTTCCAGTTTATTCAGCTGCATTACAGGTGAAGGTCAGATTCAAATCCAAGGACACATCAGAGACACCGGAGATGCTGGAGATGGTGAAATTCCTGCTACTGTCCATCCTTGGTCTCCTGTTCTGTGGTTAAAGGTCTGAGATGAATCCATAAACATGTGCAAACAGGCCTCACAGCAAACAAAATGCCAATCAGTTGAGAAGTCTGACTGGCAGGTTTCCATGGTGACGAGTTCTGAGTCCCTGTTAAAGAGTCAGACTAAAGATGCACTGCAAGCTCTGTGCCAGTCACTATTTAAATGAGTTTTTTGAACTGACGTACGTATCGTTGACGTTAGAACTCCCTCAAAAGTGGAATCTCATGTGTGCTGATAAATTCCGGCGATGAGGAAACATCTTCCCACACGTTGAGCATGAAAAAGTGTTCTCGTCTGTGTGGGTTCTCATGTGTCTGTTCAAATTACTTCTGTCTGAAAATCTTTTCCTACAAGTTTCACAAAGGTGCACCCTCTCACCCGTGTGGACGGTCATGTGACGCTTCAAGTGACTCTTGTGAGTGAAATCTTTTCCACATATTCCACAAGAATATGGCCTCTCTCCAGTGTGGACTCGGTAGTGACGCCACAATTCGTGCTTGTCTCTAAAGACTTTTCCACAAAAGTCACATTTTACGGACTTCCTGCGTGGCTGAGTTTTAGTCGGACTCTGTGATACAGATGGTCCATTTTTACTCGCAGTTCTGTTCCTGTGATCGCTCTTGTTTGGATTCATCTCTACATCTGGAGTTGATCCTGAGTCCAGGTGCTTGATTTGTTGCTGACTTTGACTCTCAGTTAACGGAGGGTTGTGAGAGTAAAGCTGATCAGTGTTTGGTTCTGCTTCAATGAGCTCTTTCTTCTGATTAGAGGGAACATCCATTTCCCTCTTCAGAACCTGCTGCTCTCCCTCCTGACTGCTGCAGAGTTCTTCCTGTTCCTCTTTCTTCTGTGGAAGCTCCGGTTCCACCTGGTCCAGATTAGAGTTCCTCTCCTGGTCCGGACTGGAGATCCTCTCCTGCTGGTCAGAGAGAACTTCCTCCTCCTTACAGAGATGTTGTGTTGGGAGGTCTGGAGGAACAAACAAACAAACAAACAGGTTAATGTCTGATGTTACATTCATTTTAAGGACATTATAAATTTACATTCATGAGACTAGTTTCTTGGTCATATTTTAAATACATTTCACCATTGCTCACATCATGTCACAAACATTTCATAAAAGTTTTATTAGAAATAGAATCATCTAATGGAAAAACAGAACATAATAGTTTTAAATGGTATTTAATCTGTCAACTATATCACCAAGAAAAGAATCAGAGAACAAATTGCACTTTTTACATTCAACTAAAGCTGAAACTGTGAGCATATCCTCCTCTACAGCAGGGCCTGTGTTCAGCATCGTTACCATGGTGACCCGGTAGTTTTAAAGAGAGAAACCTCTGAGACATTAAAGATCAGAGGAATATCAAAACTCAAAAGCTGCACCTCCACCTCTCTGTTGGGCCTTAACACACAGCTCCATGACTGGAAGACCCAGACGCCGCACATCAGACCAGCCCGTACCGACAGTCAAACACGGCGGTGGACGGCCGGGATTTGGGCTCGTGTGGACTGGAGCTGGTCATTGAGTGGAACATCTGTCTGACAGCTAAAGCTTGTTTAAAAAAAATTTTAATTAAAAAAAAACAACTAGATTTTGGAACGATCGGGTCGAAGCTTGTTAGAGATTCTGTGGCAGGACCTTAGAAAAATGTCTACAAATCCTTAACACTGGCATGAAGAAAGGAACAAAATTCCTTCGTAAACATGTGAGACACTGATGCAGTGATGACCATAACAATCATACCTTTAATGTGCTTCTTTATATAAGATTCCAGCAGTTTGTGCTGGTCAGGCTCTTCCTCATCCTGGCTCGTGTTGTGTTTGTTTGTTTCATCACATTCAGACTTGCACTGAACCATCACATCAGTCTCCTGCTTCAGAACCAGCTGCTCTTCCTCCTGACTGATGCAGAGTTCCTCCTGTTCCTCCTTCATCTGTGGAGGTCCTGGTTCCTTTTGGTCCAGACTGACGGTTCTCTCCTGATTACAGAGAACCATATCCTGTCGTTCTATAGAACATGTAGGTTCTGGTTCTCGCTGTTCCTCTTTAATCTTTGTGAGTTCTGGTCCCTTGTGGTCCAGACTGGAGTTTCTCTCCTCACTACAAAGAAACTGTTTAGTGAGAACCTCATCTTCGTTACAGACAGGTTTCTGAGGAAGATCTGGAAGGATAAAGGACAATAGAAAGGGTAACTAGTGTGATGATTCAAAGACACATGTGAGAAAGAATAATTTTAAACAAAACATCTCTACAGTACCAATACGGCACTGGAACACTTCAAAGAGAGCCGTTAGTCTCAGTCAGCTGTTGGGCCAAAGTCGTTTTATATTTTGCTGATAGATCTCAATGTAGAACACACAATTCTTGAAAAAAAGAAAAGATTATTTCCTCTGACAAACCTTCAAATGCCTATTAAAGAGGCATCATCGATATTCTGGATAGGACCTTTTTTATCCCCGTGTGGAGGGGATTTAAGTAAGCATAGTAAACAAATAAAACCGTAAACCAAGAGAAAAACGGTGCTGTAGCAGTACTAACCTAGAGAGAAAGACACTTGAATGCTCCTAGATTAAAGCAGGTCCTTCTGTGTTCAGTGTTTGTCTAAAACATCTTTGTTCAGGGTTTTTCATAGGCAGACGGTGGGTTGTCCTTAGCAACAGTAACTATCGGGGGCGGGGCTTACAGACAGGTAAATTCTTTGGTTCTCGGCAGCAACATCGCGTTCCAACTTCAGCGTGGTAAACTGGTAAAAGTCACCTGCTGTGTTTGTGTTGACTTGTGGTTTCCAGGTGACATCCGGCCGGTGATGACGGCGGGTCTCTTCTTCATGCTGGACGAGCGTTTCTTCCGCGGCAGGTATTCCTTCACTCACAAACTCCCTCTGATGCCGAAGTGAAGACATTGCTGTTGCAGACTCTGAAATGTCCCGGCGAAATACGTTCATACACACACGTTACACGTTCACGAGGATTTCATTGACGTCATTGTTTTCTTCCGCCGGATGTTCGCCCCTTTTCCGTCTTCTTATTTTTGTCGTTAAGGTTAAAACAAGTAACTAAGTCGTTTCCGCCACCTACAGGTGAGGAGTGTAGTCCAGGACCAGGATCAGAGTGGCATGCACGTTACATTACATTTTTTTTTAAGTTGTGGAAATAGTATCGGTATAACAAAAAAAAAACAAAAAACACAACAACTAAAGAATAAGTGATGATCCAGAGATCATTTTCATCAGCACCCAAAAAAAGTCGTGATTAAGTTGTTCTTCTAAAAAACAACAGTCTAGACAGGTCACTTATGAACAGCTATAGGTCCTTATCAAACCTCCCCTTTCTTAATAAAATCATAGAAAAAGCCGTTTTTCAACAGCTGTACAGCCTCCTGGTACTAAATGACTGTTTTGATGTCTTCCAGACAGTTTTACTGGACCTCAGTCCTGGATTTGACACGGTCGACCAGAACATCTTCATACACCGGTTGAAGAACTGGATGGGACTTTCTGACAGCACTTACCTGGTCGGAGTCCCATCTAAAAGACAGGAACTATTTTGTGTCTTTAGGTGACTACAACTAACAAAAATAACACATAGAGTTCCTCAAGGTTCAGTTCTGGGGCCTCTGTTGTTTAACATCTATATACTTTTCAGTTAAATGAAGACAAAACAGAAATAAAAGTGTTTGGAGCCAATGAAGGAAGATTAAATCAGCACTCAGCTTGTCAGTCTGTTGTCACCTAAAGAACATTTGGAGGATTAAAGGTCTGGTGTCTCAGCAGGACTTAGAAGACCTTGTCCAGGCTTTTATCTTCAGTAGACTGGACTACTGTAACGCTGTTCTCAGGGTCCCTAAAACATCCATCAAACATCTGCAGTCAGTCCAGAACGCTGCTGCCAGAGTCCTCACTAAGACCAGAGACTGGACCACATAAGTCCAGGTCTTAGATCTTTACTGGCTTCCTGTCTGTCCCAGAACAGATGTTAAAATCCTGCTGCTGGTTCATAAACCTCTGAAAGGTCTCGGACCAAAACACATCTCTGACCTCCTGGTCCATGATGGACCAACCAGAACCCTCAGGTAGTCGGGGCCACGCCCACTTTCTGGACCCAGCGTCAGAACCAAACAGGTGAGACAGCATTCAGCTTTGATGCTCCTCACCTGTGGAACAAACTCCCAGAATGCATCAGGGCTGCTGAAACTCTCAGTCGTTCATTTGAAGTTGAGGTTGAAAACATTTTTATTTACTGCTGCATTTCAGTAACATCCCATGATGCACTGCAACCTGCATTTCATATGTTTAATTCTTTTAAAATTATGTCTGTTTGTCTTTAAATGTATTTTTTAAAACTCTTTTTATGTAAAGCACTTTGAATTGTCTTGTATATGAAATATGTTATACAAATATACGTGCCTTGTCTTTAGTGCAGAAACCCTGAACATATAAATGGATAAGGAGAAGTGCATCATTCTGGTTTTTTATATCTTTGTATTACTTTTTTTTCTACCAGGATAGAGATTTTCTGTGAAACATAGTGTAATAAAATCATTACTACATTGTTTTTGCAACCAGCGTGATGTCATGAATAGTTATGGGAGTAGCTGTGGAGCAACAGATTGGTTATTTGGTGTATAAGACAGATAAGATAGGACTTTATTGATCCTACAAGGGGAAATCTGCATTTTACCACAACAAGTACAATACGGGCAGAGTAAGCAAAAAATAAAAAATAAATAAATAAGATAAGACAATACATTTCTATATACAATATATAGTATATATATATATATATATATATATAGTCAATTCACTATATCACTATGTACAGGACATACAGAAATGCAGTCTCTTTACCTGCACAGGAAAGCTTGCCTACATTGGAATATTATTCAGAAAATCTTCCTTATCCACAATACCCCGTGGTAGCGTTTCTGTAGTCCAAATCATTAATTCTCAAAGGCTTCAGCTGCAGGACTTTCTTTTAGTTTACTGCAACTGGACAAAACAGGATCAGAATTAAATGGTTTATTTAACTGTGGTTGTAGTTGACGAGGTAGGAGTTGTTTCTTAAGTCTTACCCGAGAGTACCAGACTGACAGACAAGAACGTGCAGTCTTAGTACCTCCACACGGTGGCAGCACTGCAACAACCGGGATGCAGGCTGGGGTTAAAAAAGTCTCACGAAGAAGAAACGCGGCAACCAGCTGAAAGACAGTTATGTTTTTATGTCTTATCTGAATATTTGCGTCTCTGGAGCAACAATGTTTTCAGTTCAGTCTTTAAGAGAGTTTATCAACAAGCGAATAACGGCTGCTGCTGAAGAAATCTTCTCGGAGTTTGAAAAGACCATATTCCAATACGAAGAAGTGATCGACCGCCAGCGCAGACTGCTGGACACCAACTGGAAACCACAAATACGGTTATACAGAATAGGTATGTAAGTCTGTACAGGACTGAATGAATAAACACACTAATGTAGTAGAACATGACTTGATAAGGTTATGGGAATTCACGTGTCTGTAAGCCCCTCCCCTCTTGGTTACTGTTGCTAGGGACGTCCATCTGCTTGAAAACCTTCCGTTTTCCAATTCAAATTTCATCGTCTTCATTTTCTAAGTAAAACATTGCCTTTTAATTGATTTTTCATCCCAGTTTGTGTGCTGTGCTGCTCGAGCAATTTCTGCTGTGACCTTTGTCACTTTTTTGTCACCTATTATTACAAGTAACCATAGCAACACAAGAGTTGTTTGCAATCTGCATCAGCTGATCGACGTTGCAAAAACCCAAATAATATCCAAATTGTGAGTCGAATCCGTGATGAGTCCAAGAGGAGACGTTGTGGATGACAGTAGCAAGTGGGGGGAGTTTAATTGTTTTCTTTGTGAGACCTCTAATTGGATGGATGAGTTTGGAGCATCCAGGACATGTTCCAGTGAAACGTCGTCTCTGCAGCGCGATATTGGAGCTCGCCAGTGTTATTTTCATGACAGTTTACATCCCGCCATCAGCTGGTGCTGATGCTGTGTGCGATGTCATCAGCTCAGCTGTTCCTAAGCCACAGAGACAACAACTCAGTGGATTTGTGGCAGTCTCTGGAGATTTCAACCACACCTCTCTCTCTTCAACACTTTCAACTTTTTAACTATTTGTCAACAACTCCACCATAAAAAATGAAAGATTGGATTTGTTTAATGCAAACGCCAGAGATGCAAACAACTTCTCTACACCACCTGGTCTTTCTCTCCTCCACCTTCAAACCCATCACCCAGAGGCAACCTGTGACCAAAAGGACTGTGAGGAGGTGGTCACAGGAAGCTGAAGAAACTGCAGGGGTGTTTGGAGGCTACAGACTGGGATGTTCTCTGTGAGTCACGTGGAGATGACGTGGATGCCAGCATCCTCCTGTCCTGCCCCCAGACAGACAGACCTCCCATCCTCCCTCGACCCACAGCTTCCCCGTCACACCTCAGCAGTCTCATCTTCCATCTCAGTCATGGATCTTGCGGCTGCTCCATCAATGTCTCCTACCACATCAGGAGATGCGATAAGAGCGATTGTGCTGTTTTAGCTCTTAATTCACAACTGAGATGTCAAGTTCAGCCCAAATGGTAAACTCTGTTCTCATTTTTTTGTACCAGGCCATAAATGTATTGTTTGTTGCCGTTGGACTTTGTAACACGGGGGTCAGGACATTGACTTGCTTTAGGAGCCGGCGCCAAGCTGGGATTTACTGACCTGCATGCTTTGGTAAGCCAGTGCAGCAGTGGTTTTTATTTCCAGGAAGGTTTAAAATGAAATCAAAATATACAGGAAAACATATAAGAGTCAGTCAGAGTCAAGTTTATTGTCAATTCTACCACATGTGAGACACATACAGAGAATCGAAATTACGTTACCCTCAAACCCTCGGTGCTACACAATAAATACATTTTAAACACAAAGTGCAGGTTAAAAAGAGACAAGAAACAAGTTGTGACATGACAACAGTTTTTCGGTTTGATTAAAGTGACATGGTGCAAAGTAGGCGGTCCAGTTCTGCCAAAAGTGCCTGGTGCAGATACTGAGATCAGAGTGAGTGAGGGGGGGGCAAGGCGGGAAACGGTGGAAGAGAAGGGAGAGTGTTCAGCTTCCTGACGGCCTGGTGGATGAAACTGTCCTTCAGTCGGCTGGTTCTGGCCCGGAGGGTCCGCAGCCTCCTCCCTGATGGCAGCAGACTGAAGAGGCTGTGTGACGGGTGGGTGGGGTCTCTCACAATGCTGAGGGCTTTGGAGTCAGACGGGTCTGTAGATGTCCTGAAGTGAGGGGAGAGAGACACCAACGATCTTCTCAGCTGCTCTCACGACGCGTTGAGTGTAAGTCAACTATTGAGTCAAAAATGTGTCAAGTGTCACAAATTAAAAAAAACAAACCAAAAGGACTATTCAAGACAGACCCCATCTGAACAGTCCTGTTGGCCCGGTCCTCCCCACTCTTCTGTGGATATAAATCAACCGCATTAAAACATAAGATACGGATTTATAGTCAGATTTTCAGGGTAAATCAGACACTAAAGTGCCACCATATCTGATTTACTTGCTGTTGATACACAATTTCCCAGAGTCATACTGAAATATATTTTTTCAAATTTATATATTAATAAATAATTTGATTAGTAACCTAATCCTTTTACTTTTTCCCACCAGACGTTCCAGAGCAACATGTTTGTAAGGATGAGGGTGTTCGAACTCAGCAGCAGATCCCAAACCAGGAGAGAAGCTCCCATCTGGACCAGGAAAGGAACGCCAGTCTGGTCCAGGAGAGGAATTCCCATCTGGACCAGGAGAAACCAGAGCTTCCACAGATTAAAGAGGAACAGGAGGAACTCTGCAGCAGTCAGGAGGGAAAGCAGCTGGGTCTGAAGCAGGAGACTGAAACCTTCATGTTGACTCCCACCTATCAGGAAAGTGACTTCACTGAACCAGAACCAAAACCTGAGCAGCTTTCCTCTCAGAACTTTCCTATAAATGAGAATCAGGACCAAAGCAATAATCTGTACTCGGGATCAACCACGGACGTAGAGATGAATTTTAACAAGAGACATGATTTAAACAGGACTGACAGTAAAAACGTAGACCACTCTCCTGTGTCACTGAGCGAGTCAGAACCTCAGTCTGGTAAAAGGTGTGTAAAATGTGATGTTTGTGGGAAAACCTTCAGACATAAGTCCTGCATAGAGCGACATTACAGAATCCACACAGGTGACAAGCCGTATGATTGTAAAGTATGTGGGAAGAGATTTGCTCAAAAAGGTACACTGGTGAAACACATAAGAATCCACACGGGAGAGAGACCGTACGACTGTAAAACATGTGGGAAATGTTTTACTCAAAGTAGTAGTCTGTTGGCTCACCTCAAAGTCCACACAGGTGAGAAGCCGTTTTCATGTATGACATGTGGGAAGAATTTTCCTTACCGCTTTAAATTGTTGATCCACATGAGAGTCCACACTGGAGAAAGACCATATTCTTGTGGAATATGTGGAAAAGATTTCACTCAGAGGGGTCACATGAGGACTCACATGACCATCCACATGCGTGAGAAGTGTTGACCGTCACACGTGTAGGTTGAATTGAATTGAATCATATTTTATTCATCTCCAAAGAGAAATTCTGTTGGAAAATAAAGTAAGAATAAATGGATATTTAAGAAATGAAACTATTGGAAAATGGAAGAGCAGTGGAGAGAGGGGCGTGTCTGAAATCTCCAGGGACCAGGAACGAGCATCAGCTGGTGAAAACAGGTGAACTGGCTCAGAGGACGACGTGCACAGAAGTCAACACTTCAATATCCAGCTCCAGTTGTTTCTTGAGGCTAACGTCCAGGATTACAGCGTCTGTAGTCCCTTTGTCCTTTCAGTGCTGCTGCTCTGTTTGCAGTCCGTCTGTCTGTCTGATCTGAAAGTGACGTAGGGACGATTTGAAGTCCAGATCTGATATGATCCTGCTTCTAGTCTCGCTGAAACACACCATAATTTATGACTGACAGGGCAGTTTTGTCTTCATCCGCGCTCCAAGCGCTTCCATTTTTAGCACCGGTGATCTCATATTCTCCACGGCAACTGAGAAGAAATGGTCTTTCTCACCGTCTTATACCAGCGTGGATTTGTGGTCATATTTTGGACATTTCTGTCCAGGAAGCCAGCTACCTTGTGGACAGCATCTTTAAGAAACAGGCCGCTTGATTATTTTAAGTGAAAATACATCAGTAAAAGCCTAGATGCTCTGCCGATATCAACAACAGAATGTGTCTTCTATATGTATGCATATGTAAAAGGTATAAAATGGGAAATTATTTTTTCTATCATGATATTATGCTGTTTAAAATATATTTGTAGAGCGACCTGTCTCTCCTCTCCTGTCTTTAACCTGCTGCTTCTGCAGCAACTATTAGTGGCTGACGCAGGCATCAAGTTAGTGAAAAGCTGCCCACGAGGCTCTAGTCTGTAACACGAAAAACAAGAATGTAAGTGTCCGGAGGTGGTGCAGCTGCCTGTCACTATCAGTGAGAGACGCTGAGTATGAGCACGGCTGGGATATGTTCAGCACCCGGCCTGCTCAATGGCGTTATGTGCAAATGGCTCGTGAAGGTTTTTGCAGGTTTTTTTGTGTGTTGTGCATTGCATGTGGGTATCGTGCTTTTTTTTGGATGCTCTGTGTTCTGTGGCTTCAGTCTGTCTGTCGTACGGCTGCATCCAACACTCAGGTGGCAAAAACACTCTTGAACTGAGATGCATGAAAGAAGAAGTTAAATGGTCAAGATGAGAATCAGTTACTTAAAAGTGGAACTACAATCGTCATGACCGGCGTGTCTGTGGAGCAGTTGGCGGAGTTGGTCGTCATCCACAGCAGAAGGAGACATTTATCAACTCTGCTGGGGAATCCTGAATCAGTTCTGCTGCCATAGCAACCATCGCTGCAGGTGAAGACGGACAAATCCTCAATGTCAGATTTTTACTATAAATGATGTTATAAACTGTACATGTGGAAATAATCAGATTCTGGTTGTAAACTTATGAATGTAAACAAATATAAGTACATTGTTATTACTGTTATGCTGTTAAATTCTTAAACTTTGCTCCACAGCCGAATGATTCTGCTGTAAACTCTGTAAATAACCTGAAGGTGTCGCTGTTGAGGTACTTTATATCTTTAGGAGGACATAAGTATCATTCAGTAGTCAAACTTATTTTTTCTGAAGTGTGAAACTTTAATAATCCAGTTTTTAGTTATGTTTTTTGTGTTCTACTTTGCCTTCTTTTCTTTGGGGGGGGGGGCTTAAATGTAGTCTTGAAATAAACAGTGGCCACTTATACTGTATTTTCCAAAACAATATTTTGATACAGCAGTAACAGTCCGGTAACGGTGGAATCGGCTTTCAGTGGGAGGTGTGCCAGACTCATTTCAAGAGAGAATGTTCACAATGTTCACAAAGTGACTCAGTATGACCCACCAGACTAGATCAGGTTCCCCAAGACTTGTTCCCTGATTTCTGCCCCCGAGGACTGGAACTGGGGAACACCAGCCTACATGCTGTGATATAACTTGTGCCAGAGGTGGAAGAGGACCACACAACCGGTTTTATGTATTTAAGTAAATACAGAAATATTTCGTTTCATGTGCAGATGCAGCCACCAGATCTGAAATGTTAGAACTATATGAAAAAAAATCTGATAGTACATTTTATTTTTCTTTGCAGACACTATTAACCCAGGTATCCTGTTTCTTTTTTATCATCACCTTTATTATATTTGTTCATAACTATCAGTTTTGCATTTCAGGCTTGTGAACATTCTGAAAAAACCAGAATGGAAATTTGTGCTAAAACAGAGGTACATTTATTACGTCAAGAGACATTTATACTGTTTCAAATGAGGTAATGTGAACAAGTGATTGTCATAAAGAATCAGGTAAAAACAATATCTGTGAAAGGGTGAGTCTGTGAGGAGAGGATCATGTCAAAAATGTGTGAGAAAATAATTTGAAATTTTTAATGTTTGTCACAAAAAGACTGTAAGGGGCTTTTCGTGGACAAGAGATTGCTGTGGGAAGTCTTCATCAAGCAGTGCAAAATCTATCTGTATTTACAAATGCCATTTAAAACTTTCCTATGGAAAAAGAGGTGGTATTACTGTCTCTGAGCTTGAAGGCATCTGTGATGGACCATCACAAAGTAGAAATGTCCATGTGCGTAAAAGAATCAGTATTTCAGGTTTTTATTTTGGGAAAAAGTCAATGCTGGACCACAATTCAAGCTCTGTGATGGTAGGGGGTTGTATGAGTGCCATATACGCTCATATGCAGGCCTGCCATGGCAGCACCAAAGCAAAGAAACTGCACTGACATTTTAGAGCAACATGAACAGCCAATACTTTACTCTGTGTGTGTATATGATTATCAGGTCCAAACCCTCGCTGAATCAGCTGGATCTAAAAGTGAGCCAACTGATGCCATTATGCAAAAAAGAAAGAGGCACAAACTGCTTAATACAGTGACTTACAGTCATGGTTGTAAAACAGCATTTCAATCAAAAGGAATTAAAAAAAAATAGTGTCCAATGTGATTATTGTTTTAATTATTGAAAAGACTAAAAGGAGCACAGCTGCAACAAAAGAGCCAAGAATGTAAAGTTATGGTAGGAAAATCTCTAATTGCAGGTACAGAAAAGTCAAAATTAAACTTTGAATTAAAATGAACCTACCTGAAATATTAGTATGTCTGACAGGAGTTTGGTAAGTTCTCTCTAAATAATCTAAATCCAGTCAGTCCTGGACCCGGAGAGGACAGTCAGCACTAAATGTAATACAATTCCGGTATTTCAGCATTTCTTTTCAGGATATGAAACTGTAAGAAGTAGGATTGCTGTTTGTTTTCAGCAAAAATAAAAAAAATAAAACATAATTTTGTCACCACAAAACATATATACTCTCTCTCATATATATATATATATATATATATATATATATATATATATATATATATATATATATATATATATATATATATACACACACATATATACACTAAATAAAATAAAATGTTATGTTACACTCTGAAAAGGAAATTAAAAACACCCAACCGCCTTTCTGCAGGATTCTGCCGAGCTGACTTCCTCGCAAAACAAAACGTTGTTCCGGAGTGTTGCATTCTGGAAAATGTAGTCAAATAAAGTTGGACTCTGCCAATATTTATCAATTAACCTCTGATATATAATTATAAAAATACACGTTTTCTTTCCATAGTCAATTTTCTAAAACTGATTTGTAAAAATAAAGTATTTTAAGATTATGTCAAGACTGTTAAAATGTATTTCTCATAAGAACTACAAGTCCCACAACCATACGTCATTACGCACTTACGTTTAGCAACGGTCAGTTGCTAAAGGGAAAAAACAGCCGCTTCCGTGTTGTTCTTCTGTTATACTGACAAATATCTGTCGTTAGCGGCGTGAAAGCTCGGTCGACAGCCTCTCCGTAGTGTGCTTATCATGATCTTGTAAAGCTGACCGGTACTTTCATCTTTCTTCTCCCGAAATGTCGCTGCTGCAGAGCTCAAAGAAAAAAGACAAGCGTATTTTGTCTGGTACCTGCCCAGACACGAAATGCCAGGCGAGGCTCTTCTTCCCTGCGTCCGGCTCCATCAGCATCGAGTGCACTGAATGCGGTCAACGCCACGAACAGAAGAACCTGTTAAATGTGGAGGAAGTGACAGATCCAGATGTTGTGCTTCACAACCTGCTCAGAAACGCCCTCCTTGGCGTCACCGGGGCCCCGAAGAAGGGGACCGAGCTGGTGAAGGTAATGGGGCTTTCCAACTATCACTGCAAGCTTCTGTCCCCGGTCCTCACCAGATACGGCATGGACAAACAAACCGGCAAAGCCAAGCTGCTGAGAGAGATGAACCAAGGGGAGATGTTTGACTGCTCGTTGCTGGGAGACAGAGCCTTTCTCATTGAGTCGGACCATGTGACCACTATGGGTTACGGGAAGGATAGGTCCGGGAGCCTCATATACCTCCACGACACTCTGGAGGAGATCAAGAAAGCAAACGGCAACAGGGAGTGTCTTATACCGGTCCATGTGGATGGAGATGGGCACTGTTTGGTCCACGCTGTGTCCAGAGCGCTTGTAGGCAGAGAACTATTCTGGCACGCCTTGAGAGAAAACCTCAAACAGAATTTCAAGCAGAACTTGGAGCGCTACAAAGCCCTGTTTCAGGATTTTATTGATGCTGCTGAGTGGGAAGACATCATCAATGAGTGCGACCCTCTGTTTGTCCCACCTGAAGGTGTGCCTCTTGGACTTCGCAACATCCACATATTTGGCTTAGCCAATGTCCTCCACCGACCCATAATCCTGCTGGACTCCTTGAGTGGAATGAGGAGCTCTGGAGACTATTCTGCCACCTTCTTGCCTGGTCTGGTTACTGAGGAGCAGTGCAGGGGGAAAGACGGGAAGCTCAACAAACCCATCTGCATTGCCTGGAGCAGCTCCAGCAGGAACCACTACATTCCTCTGGTGGGAATCAAGAATACAATGCTGCCCAAACTACCTGCCCACCTGCTGCCAAAGGCCTGGGGCGTCCCTCAGGAGCTCATTAAGAAGTACGTCAAGCTGGAGTCAGATGGGAGCTCTGTGATCGGTGGCGACCGCAGCCTGCAGGATAAATACCTGATGAGGCTGGTCAACGCCATGGAAGAGGTGTTCATGGAGAAACACAGCATCCACCCATCGCTGGTAGCTGACGTGCACCAGTATGTCTACAGGCGGACTGGAGTTATCGGTGTCCAGCCTGAGGAGGTGACGGAAGCAGCTAAAAAGTCTGTGATGGAGAACCGGCTGCACCGCTGCCTGATCTGTGGTGCCCTCTCTGAGCTCCATGTCCCACCTGAGTGGCTGGTTCCTGGTGGAAAGCTCTACAACTTAGCCAAATCTACGCACGGTCAACTGCGGCCAGACAAGAACTACAGCTTTCCCCTCAACAATGTGGTCTGCTCTTACGACCACCAGAAAGACGTCCTGGTCCCAGACTACAAACTGAGCTCCCTCAACACTTGCAACTGGTGTCATGGCACATCGGTCCGCCATATCCGAGGCAACGGGTCGGTGGTTTACCTGGATGGTGATAGAACGAACACCCGCTCCCAGGGAGGGAAGTGTGGATGTGGATTTAAGCATTACTGGGAAGGAAAAGAGTATGACAACCTGCCCGAAGCCTTCCCCATCACACTAGAGTGGGGGGGTCGGGTTGTGCGAGAGACCGTGTACTGGTTCCAGTATGAGACAGACCTGACGTTGAACAGCAATGTGTATGATGTAGCTATGAAGCTGGTCACCAAACACTTCCCTGGGGAGTTTGGAAGTGAGATTCTGGTGCAGAAAGTGGTCAACACCATCCTGCATCACACTGCCAAGAAAAACCCGGGTGAATACAATCCAGTGTCCATCGATGGAGCTCATGTCCAGCGTCTCACCGACAGTGTGGAGGTTCAGCAGGTGGTCGACCCACAGCCACCTACCAAGATCATTTTGACGGGTCAGAAAGCGAAGACACTCCATAAAGAGGAGCTGACGATGAGCCGGGCGGAGCGCAGCGTCCAGCAGAGCATCAGCGAGCAAGCCCTCGTTACTCAGAAGCGACGGACTGACAAACTCAAACAGGAGCAGAAAAGCCAGGGGTGGACATCTCCCCCCACCGGGTCCCCTGAAGCTTCCTCCTCCTCTGCTCCAGCCACCCCTACCAAGTCCTCCTCCCCTTCTTCATCCAATAAGGAAAAGAAGATCCGTGTGACCACCAGTGACGGGAGGCAGGCCATGCTGACCCTGCAGGCCCACACCACCTTCTCAGAGCTGCAGGGCAGCATCGCCGGCCAGTTCAGTGTGCCGCCTGTGCAGCAGTGCATCCGCTATGGCTTCCCGCCCAAAGAGCTGGTCCCTCCGAAGGATGGTGAAGAGAACGAGCCGGTGGCGCTGCAGCATGGCGACAGGGTCACGGTGGAGATACTAAAGGGCCCTGAAGACAAGGGTCCCCCACCCCCCGAAACCAGAGCATCCAGCTCCCAGTCGGCCCTCGACTCAGGGAAGAGTGACGATGCTGTGACGACTGGCCGGGCGACTAGCTGGGAGCTCCAGGACAGCATAGACCTTGAGATGTCCTCCCTCTGTCTCCTAGCAACCTTGATGGGTAAGAACACGTATGGGCCACATCCGCTGAGGTTTTTCTCTAAACCCACCTCCTCATGAACCTTCTACCAGACAGTAGCTTACTGAGAACAGGCATTAAGTCGCGTGAGAGGAGTCGCTTATCATCTGGATAATTGATTGTTTTCCACTTCAGTGAAGCATTTAGTGTAAAAACATCTTCAGTGCAATTATTTTACTTAAGGTAAAGGAAGAAATGTTGGTAGTTTCAGCACTAGATCCGATTCCTGTTGAACTGTGGTCCTCTGATGAGCAGTCAGACAGGTGAAACTGTAGTCTGGGTTACATGCAAGGGGGACTTAGATTTTCTTGTAGATATCGTGGATATAATTAGACTATGAGTGTTTCAAACTAGTTGTCATCACTGCTGTCAGAAACCTCCAGTTTAATTCGCTCTAAAAGGAACTTGCTTTGTGATTTACGCAGCATCTCTATGCTTGTATTTGTACATGAAGTATCTCGAGGCATGGACAGAATTCAAGCGCTGTTACAGGTGTAGTAGGTGTAGTAGGTGATGTCTAGAAAAGTTCCAAGAACCTGATGAATTTTGAAAGTATATTAACAAAACTCTGAGCTCTTCCTTTTTGCCTCCACCCAAAACCACACCTCCAGAACAAGCACATACATACCTCTGGAAAAGTGTCTCAGTATGAGGTGGTGATGTCATTATTGGTGACTGGTTGCTGATGACCCAGGTATTTTTATCATACAAAACATAATGTAATATGAAGAGGACAAACATTGTAGTTTTAAGTGTATAATGACCAAATTAAGTTAAACGAACAGCTGCTGCATGCCGCCAACTGTTACCAGCTGAAAGCTATGACTTGAGATTGTGACGGTGTAAAGATGAACACCTGTGTTACAAAACTCACTGAGCCAGCAGGTGAAGAACCGTCAAAAGAACTTAACTTTCTCCAGTCCAGCTCCGAATTCAGTTTTACCTCTGGTGTTTTCACCGTCAATAATCATATTTCAGCAAAACTCAACTCAGCATGTCGTCACTCTTAAGTTCCTTCTGTTGTTATTGAGAAGGTACACCCAATATGAACGCACGCATACACACACACACACACATGCACAGGCACACACGCGCACATGCACAGGCACACACGCACATGCACAGGCACACACGCGCACATGCACAGGCACACACGCGCACATGCACAGGCACACACGCGCACATGCACAGGCACACACGCGCACATGCACAGGCACACATGCACAGGCACACACGCGCACATGCACAGGCACACACGCGCACATGCACAGGCACACACGCGCACATGCACAGGCACACACGCGCACATGCACAGGCACACACGCGCACATGCACAGGCACACACGCACACATGCACAGGCACACACGCACACATGCACAGGCACACACGCACACATGCACACGCACACATGCACACACGCACACGCGCACACCCTGAGTATTTATTAGAGAAGTGCACAGAAACAAGCAGAAGTTCGATTGATTGGCAGAAAGGGTGACACATCCCTTCCAGTGGTCTGAGTGAAATAATCGGTGTGTATTTTTAGTTTCCTAAACATAACCCTTCACAAATGACAGATTTTTTTCTTATTAATCTTAAAATAGTTATTCAATGTTTTTGTTTATATGAATCTAAAGCACCTACTCTACCTTTAAGACATTACAGTTGACGTAATAAGAGTTAATATCAGGAGTTCACTCAGTAACAGTATGAATGTTTTAGAACCCCATTTTGTTAAGATTTCCTATTCTCAGGTTAATGTAGAATATTATTTACCAAAACAAACAAAAAAACAGCATGAGCTGCAGTCCGATTTAGTTGAAATAGTTTTGAAATAATTTCATAATTTCCACTTCTTTTTCACCTACCCCTGCTCATTTACGAGTTAGTAGAGACCTGAGAGCTGCTGCACTTTGCCCACCTGTTCAGGTGTGCAGCACACATATATGCTGGTTTCTTATTTGTCCCTGCAGCCGACAGGTGAATAACAACCCTCAGGTATCAACTTAGCAGATGATTGAACCGCACGTTCAGGATCAGCTGCCATGAATGCTTCCAGAAACACTGCATGTGTATATGTGTGTGTCTTTTGTGAATGTGCTGACTCGGGCATCACCCTCCCCGTCTCACCTGCCAGTAGGGTCAAAGGTTGCAGCTACATTCTGATAAACAGACTGTCCGGCCAGCAGGCATCGATATTCATGGTGGTTTTATCTGCACTTGGAAGCCTGACGCTGCACTTCCTGTCAGCTCATGTTTAGTAACCCTCCCATCAAAGAACAACATTATAAAGCCAGCGCTCATCAGTGAACCTGTCAGACAAAACATCAATCTGCAGCAGAATGAAATAATATCTGGTCTAAGTTTTTACCCTGATACTCAAGTACCAGTATGCAGTATACGAGGATGCAGATAGGAGGCTGAAAACAGACCAAAGTACATGCAGAGTCATGCCTTTGGTGGTGGACGCTCATCCCTGCAGGAAGCACCTATATGATGCTGCTTGATAAATAAACGATCTGTTATAGCGGACCAGTCTGGACACAGAGCAGCGCCGTCACGTGCAGGGCACCACATTTTCTCCACCCAGAGTTTCGCTCCCAGTTTGGGGGAAATGAACTTGCAGTTAAAATCGTACTTCTCTAATCTGAGAGGAAAACGGCTTTTAAATGTCAACATCCTCCCAATTTCTTAGCTGGCATTTCCATGTCGGACCTGATTGCAAACAGAGCTTTTTTCTCATGTACAGGAACATAAAACCCACTTGTGGTGCTGCAACTTCTGCTGTCATGCGGAAACATTTCAGAGGCTGTTAAAAGTGCTGAAACAGCTGTGATGTTGTGGTCTGTTCTCAGTCTGCGGGATCCTTTCTGATCCTTTAAATTGTTTCTTTGCTGCAGGTGAGGACGTTTGGTCGTACGCGAAGAAGCTGCCACACTTATTCCAGCAGGGAGGCGTCTTCTACAACATCGTCAAGAAAGACATGGGTGAGTAGGTTTTCAACTATTCAGGACAGATGCTTTATTGACCAACCACCAAGCAACCGAGAAGACGGCGACTCAAACGGTGGGTGTCAGATTCAAGCGTTTAACTAAAGCTGAGGGGCCCTGAGGCGTCTTTTCACTCCTCGCCCTCGCTTACCAGCAACCTCTGAGTCATGAGTGCAGCACTTTGTACAAGATGGGCTAGAAGACATTTCTGGAGGGATGTTGTGCCGGTGAGATGCTGTAAATCTATTCTAATCAGATTGGGACAACATCATGTGGAGATCTGGGTCTCTCTGCGTAGGCTGCGGCCTCTGTGACCCAAACCAGGATGAGTTAGGGTTAATGGGTGGACGCCGTCACCGACTTGAGTTTTCACACTGCTGCTTCCTGCCATTACCAACGGCACTGATTAAAAGAAAAGCATAAAGACTCAAATGTTGGAAGCTAAAACACAATATTTTTTATTATTATTAACATGAAGTGTTATATTCTGGCAACTCTGGCGTTAGCTATATTCACTTCATCCTGCAAAGGATCATGGGGCACGAGGAGTTTGAACATGTTACTGGTGGTTGACAGGTGGAGCTCAGCGACAACTCAGAGGTCCAGATTCGTGCTTTTGCCGCCTGCTAAATGATTCAGCTGGTCCAGACTATTGATCCTCAGACACCCATCAGATAGAACATTAAAACCACTGCTGATGAAGCGGATTACATGGACCTTGATGCCTGAATGGCGTCTCCTCCTCTAATCGCCATCTTATCGCTGTGTTGTGTTGCTCTGTGCTGTTGGACGGCCCTCAAACGGAAACGCGGCGGCGCTTTGGTGCGTTTCAAGTTTTTTTTTTTTTTTTTATTACTACCATTCTTGTCAGTGTGGACATTGTGCACATGTTTGTACGATGCACCGAAATTAGTCTCTGCTTTTAACCCATCAACTAGTTTCACTAGTAGCAGTGGGCTGCCAGCATCAGCGCCCGGGGAGCAATTGGGAGTTAAGGGCCCCCAGTGATTTACCATTGTGGGCAGCCCTGGGCTTGAACCTGGGTCCTCCACGCCCAACACCACTGTAACCACTAGGCCCACACAATGCTGGTTTTAGTGTCCGTTTAGTGTGTAAAGGATCCCATATGATGGCTTGATATGACTGTCCACCATATCCATGGTGCTAAAAAGACAAACCTTTAAGTTTCCATCCACATTTAGGAATTGAACTACTTGTTTAGGAAGTGATCCATCCATGACTTTGGTGCAAGACTTGTTCCGTTCTGAGCAGTTTTTGAATGCTGTCTCTTTCAGGCCTGATGGACGGGAAGCACTGCACGCTGCCTCATCTGACAGGGAAGACCTTTGTTTATAACGCAGCTCAGGAGCGTCTGGAGCTCTGCGTGGACGCTGCAGGTCACTTCCCTGTTGGTCCAGACGTGGAGGAGCTTGTGAAGGAGGCGCTGGTGCAGCTGCGCTCCGAGGCAGCCACCAGAGGCAGCAGAGAGGGGAGTCCGTCCCACGGCGTGCTGCGATTGGGTAGCGGTGGCGTTGTCAGGAAGAAGGAGCAGCTGCAAAGTGTCACAGCTTTCCAGGGTAAAGGTCACTCCCTGGGCAGTGCCGGGGGCTCCTCCCCTCCAGAGCACCGGCCTATCACGCGCCAGCACAGCAGTGGTGTGGACCTGAGTGCCAGTGTGTCTAGAGGACCCCCAGACCTGTCGGACATCCCCGAGGACACCACCAGGGAGCTGGTCCGCATGGCTCCGGGGTTCGTCACCATGAAGGACGGCCGTGGTTTGGACCCCACCCTGATGGAGCAGCAGCGCAGGAAGCTGCAGGAGATGGTCTCCTCAATCCAGGCATCCATGGAGCGGCACCTGCGAGAGCAGCAGAGTGCTGCTGCTGCAGGGGGTGGGGCTAAAACAAACGCCAGCCAGCCAGCATCTGCAGTCAGTACCAAGCCTCCAGCTGCAACCAGCGTCCTAGTGCCTGGAGCGCCGGACGAGAAGACGGAAGACCCGGAGGAAATGGAGAGCCAGGATGCCGGGCAGACTAACTCCACTGAACCCATGGATCACTCCTGATCGCTCCTGATCTCCAGCTCCACCCCCACCTGACCGGCATCTGTGGGTCACAACGCCTCAGGTCGGATCCTAAAGCTTTGGTCCTCATCAGTCGCGTTGTCTTTACTGCATGACTAAAGAGCAGGCTGACCGTCCTCACTGCTGCAGACGAGAGTCCGCGAGACCATGTGACACGCCGTCTGTGATACATCATCGATTCTGTCATACCAACATCACGGTGCTGTCGCGGCAACAAAGCTGTGTTTGCGTATTTACACCGTACACGCTTTGGTGCACACTCTCATCTTAGCTGCAGTAAATAAATAGAGAAAATGATAGATTCTGGCTTTTTGGAAGAAATTCTTTTGCCTTTTTAAAGTAGGTATTTCTCAGTTCGTAAAAGACCTTCTTGCAGTATATTGCAGAGTCACCTGCATGGTGACAAGATTGTACCTTCAGCCTTTTAGTTCCCACCTGCAGACGTCTAATCCGAGGAGGACAAAGTGATCAGAAGTGTTCCTGTAGATAAAGAATCCTCTGAGTCTTAATCTGGCACCAGGAGGAGAGCTGCTGCCTGCTGCCAGCATCACATCCTGCAACCATGCTTCCAGTCATGTCCACGCTCTGGAACGCTCACCTGCCGCGTTAGACGTCAACGCCTTCATCACTAGCATCTGCTTTTCTTCTGTCGATCTGTCCGTCTGTGGGAAGTCCAAAAGGAGAACTCTGGACTTGTTTGCTTGATTGTCTAAATCCTCCCTGACATTAAATTTTAGTTTTTGTTCTCAAACTATCAACACTTAAGGTTTACTGTGACAGAAATTGGGTGTTCCTTGATGTGAAGCACCTGAATCCACCTTCAGGCCCGGGGAGAAACTGCAGCAGTCATTTCTTTTTCTGTGCTTGGGAGTTGGAGAGTTTTCTTGAAGTTTCTATGTATGCAGTTGATGCTTTTAATTTTCAAAACGTCTGAAGAGTGGTTCTGCTCACTGCTAAATGGAGCTGTAAACTGATGCTACAGATGCTGGCAAGCGACAGATTAAAGGAAAACATAAATGGATCGTACTACTGAGGTGCAGGGCCAGAACAGACGTAGTGAACCCAAACTTGTCTGAACTCCACACGTTCTTCCAATGTTGACCGACATGTCGGTCCAAAATCTCCCATCTACGGTCCACAGCTGGACGGCATGCCCCATTTGAAATGTAGGGCGTAAAATGGGACAGAACCGTTTACATCAGGATACCGTTGTGTTTCCGGTGTGAAGCTGCGGTGCTCAGCCTCCCTCTGCCTGTCGGCAGCAGGCTGAGCCGCCGGCACCACTTCACTTCTGGTGGCAACAGAACTTTTTTCAGATTATAGTTTCAGAAAAGCAACTGGCATCAAATACTGCAAAGTGTGCCAAAGTCTGCTGACTCACATGTACACAGTGCTTCTTATTTATTTATTTATTCTTTAAACAAAAGTTGCTTAAAGGTCTGGATAAAGTCCTGAAGTCTATTTTGGCACGGTGCCACCCAGTGAGGACCAAAGTACCAAATATTAAGTGTGTGGGATCACGCGCTCTAATATGTTAAACTGGTTTTACTTTTAGTCACCGCATAAGCAAAAAGAAAAAAAATCTCCAAAGATCCACCCCGATCCCCAGAGAGGTCGGCGCTTGTCAGACATTTGGAGACAGGAAGTTGACACTGATGCCTGGGCGTAGACCCTAAATGTGAGGGGTGGGACGGTACGTGACCTCCAGCCGCTCACACAGGATCTTTACTGCATCTTAGTCCTGCTCCCAAAGGGCAGCAGAGGAGGCGGGACTGAATGTCTCAGACACTCGTGGTTGCTTATCGGTAGAATAAGTCCTCAGACAACGTGACCCGTCTCGGTTGAATGCAGGTCTACAGGCGGCGCAGCGTCAGAACAACCCGCGTGGTCTCACCCCGAGTGGGACTTTGACACATTCAGCTCTGAATCTGCTGCAGGTTTGTAATTGAGGCCTCTGATAACTGAACCGACATGAAGCTCCTGATGACTTATTACGCAGAACAGAAACGTTTTTGAAAACGTTTCTTTCGACTACAGAGAGAAACATGAGTGAAGTCCTCCCTGTGGAGCCAGACGGTGGGTCATTTTCATCAGATATGCGCTGGCCTCCTGAAACCCGCCGCCAGTTACTGTCCTCTGGCCACAGACGCGTGGCTGGTTTAGTCTTCCACGGCAGGATTCTGGAGGTCATCTCTAGGACTCACAGGTGGTCCTGTTCAGGTTTTCTTCACACGCCACTGAGCGTGGTTGGATGATGACTGCCGAGTTTCACCTCAGTCTGCCTGGACCTGCATTTGTTGGGCTTCTCCACTCATTTTACGCTTTTCCTTTAATCTGTCACGCATCTGTTTGTTTGGATGTGCGAATACAGAGCAAGTCTCCAACCGCTTGTTTAGAAGTTGTTTAGACAAAGACACTATTTCACCTTTGAGCTTTATGGCGTTATTGTGGGTTCAGTCAGTTTGTCTGGTGGTCAAGTGCCTGAAAAAGCTTCGTGCTCAGTTTGCCCAAGTTTGGAGGAAAAACCGGGATGCAGTGTTAGTGAAGGAAACACTTTGTGTTCAGACGTCAGAGTATAAACTAGAGGTCAGTGCAACAGCGATTTGATGTTGGTTTGTCTGTGCTAACTAATGCTGAAAAGCTTTTCTTTCATGCCAGTTGTTTCTGGAAAGTTAAAACACACTTAAGCAGCTGGATGCATTTGTGCTTGTTTTCCCAAATGCCCACTAGTGACTTCGTTTCTCGTATGTCCGTCACAGCCTTGTTGAGCTGGAATTATTGCCAACAGAATCCTCTTAAACTTAAATGAACAAGATATTAGGGTATATTTCTACTTCATTAACAGCTGAGCTGTTCAGAGCATCTGAAGGAAGCAGGAGGCGGAGTTAGAGGTGTTGCGGGTTGGTGCAGGTGTTCTGACAGACAATCTCAGCTGCTGATATAAAATTTAAGAGTTTCTTTCACTTAAAGCCCCACTGTTTTCATGAAAAATGACTTGAGTTTTACCCGAGCTGTGAAATGTAGTTGCTGGTGGTTAGAAGTGTTGAGCAGGGCTGGGGCGACTCCCGCCGCTCCGAGCAGAGCTTGGACCAGCGATCTCCGAAGGTTTCCATTGAACAAAACTGTCGTGAACCTTTCCTGTCATCCTGTTGGCTCAGCAGTTGCTGCGTATTTAAATTTCCCAAAGAAAAAGAAAAGTTCAAGTTTGCAGTCCAGTTAAAAAAAGTCAAAAAAACCAAGCTGATGACCAGACAGCCCTTCGTGTTTCTGCCCTATGCAAAGATCTTCCCTGAACTATCAAAGACATGATCACATGCGTGAACTAGACCTTCTGCTGATTTAAAGACTCAGAGCAGCGCGGGATGAGTGTTTAGGACAGGAAATGCACGCCTAAAACGGAAAGGCGAGCATGCCACAGGTTTTTATGAGCTTCATATGAATGAGCCACCGCGTTTTTAAGGCGTTTCCTCAATGCGTCCCTCTGCTCAGCGTCAGTTTCTGTCACAACTCGGGTCAAATTCTTCTGGTGTTGACCCACTATATAAGCCTCTGTTTTAGCAGAAAAATATCTGATTATGTGTGAATAAACAGCTGATCTTTATGCAAAAACAATGGAGAAATGTATTCAGAGACTTTCTCTTCTCCAGGAAAAAAAAAGTGCTCAAAAGCACATAAAATCTTCAAAACTCACCACAGTGAAACGCGAGCTGGACGTCAGTGATGAGAGCCTCCACCTCCGTCCTGTTGACGTCATCACGTTCATCGTCACATGGTTTTTGCATCATGCTTGCCTTTCACATGCTCAGCGAGTTCATCGGTGTGACCCAAACAACGTGAAGCTCCAAAGAAAAGACGAAGTGAAAAGGTCATCTGGCGGCCCATTTGTTAATGTGCACCAGTAACAACAAACTTCTGCTTTTGTAATTGGTTTTATTTTGATTTTATTATGGATTTGACTGTGACCCAAACTCCCAACGCTGTTTTTGAAGAGTGTCTGACCTCGCCAGTTCAAGCCCCATCACTTCCAGGAAACGGGTCAGGTTCTCCTCCCATTCATAGCCATTCCCCCCGGTACAGAAAGTACCTGACCAATCAGAACAGGGTGGGGGCGGGGTTTCTGAGATAACTTCAGAATTGCCAATAACAGCTTGGATCAATCGTTTTTACTGTAAAACCAACAGCAGCATTCCTGCTCCGCTGCAGACATCCTGAACGTCGCGTTTAGTCTCGTCTGGGTGTTGCTCCGCCTACGTCTCATACTTTGTTGGCCAGACATTTTCTTTTGGAGAAAAACAGCTCATTTCTCTGATTCATCCAACCAACACAGTTTGAGTTTTTGAGAAATCAGCAGGAAGCTTCATGTTTTTCTAGCTGCTGTCGTGGAAACCTAAACTCATTTTGCCGACGTGTTTTTTGGACTTTTCCGTCACAGTTTAGGAAGTATTTCAGGTTTCTTGCTGACAGGTCAATATTGATATCTTCCTCTGTGCTGTAAATGTGAAGCTGGCTCTCACAAACGTGGTTAAATTATTAGTGCGTCTGCTTTGATTTAGCTGAGTGACATCCGAAAACAACGTGGAGGACCTGAGACTTGTACGAATCGTCTCATCTGAAGGGTGAAATTTGTGATGTAAAAATGCAAAGGTGAAAGCCAGTTTCCTCTTTTGTTGCCAACAAACCTGCTTCTCCGTGTTGCTGTGGAAACAACAGCAGATGGTTTTGTTGGAGAACTCATCATCCAGCCTTAAAATTCTTTAACAAACTTGTTTTTCACTTTCTGGTTCTTGTTTAACTTTCCTCGTGTCTGTTTTCATCTCAGACTGTCATTTACGTCAACTTAGACCTCCATGTTTTAGCTTTAAATCTGCTTTGGAAAGTCAATCACAGTTTTCAGCTGTTTGAAGTTTGTTTGCGGTGAACAAATATAAGATTTAGCACTTTGTTTGTGGAATAAGAGGGAATGTTGGTGTAGCGTATTTGTTGAAGCTGACTGATCACTGAGTCGGTCAGAGAAGAGACCGGGCGGATGGTCGGATTAGAAGGAAGAAAAGTTTCCGATCAGACGACTCGGCTTTAACACACTCCAAGTCCCGCTTGTGACTGCTGAACTAAAGATATGAGTTGTACTCCACTTGTATAATAGTACATATTGTAGAGTATTTGGACTTGTACAGAAACACAGTTTGTTCAGTTCCTCCTGTTAATTTTTTTTGTTAACTTCTCCCTGGTTTGCTAATAAAATGATTGATGATCCTCAGCTTCAACATTGCTGTTTGCATGTGTGACAGCTTTTCAACCTCAACAATAAAAGTCACTCCTTCACTTGTTTTTGTATTTTGTTCTCACTGATTTTTCTCTCACTGGGTTGGTGACAAAAAACATTTTTATTAAACTTAGCACAGGGTTTCCCAGTGTGTATGCAGTTTTTAAAAACAAAAACGTAGAAAAATGGTTTTTGTGTTAAACTGCCACGTTGCCTTCATGCCTCAGAAACACTGCATAAATAAAATAAATGATATTTATTAACCCCCAAAGGCAAATTACATTGTTGCCAACTATTCAGAAAAAGACACCTTGCTCGACATCCTTGATCTTCTCTTTGCCTCGTCATCATTCGATGTTTGACTGTTAGCTGGTCTTTGGAAAGCTCTAAAGCTGCAAGAATCGCCAGTGGAAACCCTGCAGGCAGAACAGCACCCAAAATGGCCTGGTGATGTGACCCTAAAGTCGTTTCAACAGACAAAAGCTCGGTTGGAAATCTCAAGGAGACATTAAGACTTGTTTGATAGAAGAGCTACAGGCTGCTATCTGAGTGGCGCCATTAAAAAAAAAAAAAGAGTAAACCTATGATGCGATCTTCCATCCGTCCATGCTCATCAAATCTGTCCATCCATCCGTTTCAGGAGCAGCATTTGAAAATGAGACCTGCCAGAGGTACCACGGCCGTCCAAAACTGCCTGGGTAGTAAAGAGATGTTTCCAAGACGTTTTCAGTCACATACTTTTATGTTGTTGGACCTCGTTATCTTATAAATACAATACAAATTATGACACATATAGTAGTAGGCTCATTCTTATCACTTATCAATATCAACACCCAGCTCATCACTGGGCTTTGATTAGATTTCAGTCTCTCTGACAGTTTCCTGAGGTGGTGATTAAAGGTCTGGCATGTTTCAGTAGAAGCACTGCTGCTCTTCTCATCACATCTGTCTTACAGCTTTCTGTTGGCGAGAAAAATTGGGAGACAGGACGGTTATTTCTGATCTGAGGCAGCGAAACGTTTGACAGCAGCCAAATGCATGAGAAGGGGGTTCACCTCCACCTGGAAGACAACCAGCCACGTCACACCAAAAGTGTCCCTGGGTGGGGCGCTGAACCCCACGGTGCCCGACCCACCAGGACTGCTGGGCCGACGCCCGTCAGGTCAGCCACCAGACATAAGATCTTTACCAAATCAACAGGAACGTGATGATCTGCTGCTGCGACTCTTACAAACAGAAGTTAATGTTGCTTTTATACACTTAAAAAAAATGAAAATAAAATAAACCCAACTTTGATTTGAAGGACTTTTGACTCATTCCACCAGATTTTCATTTTTGACAGCTATCAATAAAAGTTCATCACCTAGAAGTCCTGCATTGACGTAGTTTTGATTGCATCTTTTCCCAGGAGCATCTGTCCCGTTTCCCGCCTCTCACCTGCTGACAGCTGGGACGAGCTCCAGCAGAACCTCGTGACCCTGAACAGGTTTGAAGTGTTGACAGAAAACCGGACGGATGGGTGGACGCGTGATGTGAGCGAAGCAGGAGCTTCGCCCAGATTCGGCTTCAGAAAACGTGAGAATGAAAAGTCGGTCATTCAGTTGTGTTTATTGTTGATGTGGAGCCTTTAATAGACACGTGTGCAAAACACAAACGCAGAAATGTTCACGTTTACAACAGTCAACCTGGGAGACCCGACGGAAACATCAGAACGTAGCTGAACCTCCTGCGAGTAACTAAACCGCTCATTCATTAGAGTACCGGATAAATACCGGGTTTTAATCACCACATGCACAACGACTTCAGTGAGGTTCATGAAGCTCGTAAACATTTAAGTCAATACTTTAGGGTCACCAGGTTCAGGAACCAGCATTCCAAGTCAGTTACACTTAAATTAAATACACGTTGCACAACTTCAACAATTACATTCATAAAGCTTTAAACAAACAAAAAATGCATGCAATTATGTAAGAAAGAAATCAAAGACATAACAGACACAATGTTGGTGTAACAGGGTCCATTGAAACCATTTTCCAGTGGTCATCTGGACAAAGAACAATCTAAAAACTACTGGTGTATTTTCAAGTTATAACCGTTTCTGGTAACACGGGCAGCTCAGTTCCACTCAACTCCCCCGCGTTCAAAACGAATATGTGCGAACGAAAAATGAAACCGAGTAGAGCTGAGTTTTGTGGAATCGGATTCTAACTGTGGGATGTTTGGCTCCAGCTATCGAAAGGCAGATTCAGACCAAACAAGTCAAGGAGAGCTTCCTAAAGCACGACAACTTCAGAGGCATTTATTTTCTGGTCGATTGCAGACGGCAGACAGTAACGCTGACTAAGCAACGGTAAACGAGTCGAAATTCATCCCACATTCATTCCTCCATTTCACTTTCATTTTTTAGGGTCAGCTTCTTACACAACTTGATGTCCCACCCACCCAGAGTTCATATTCTCCAAACATTTGCCCAAATTAAATAAGATGTACTGCCTCTGATATAAATGTCAGCTCTGAAAGCAGTTCAGGTTTTTAAAGCGTGTGCAGAGTTTATTCAGACTACATGATTTTATGCCAGATTTCCCAGCCCCAAAGCTTGCATATCAGCAGACAGTCGGGGCGGAGCTTGATGCTTGATCAACGACCTGCTTCTGGTTTTCCTCTCTCTCCTGTATTTACATGATAGGGCTTCAGGATAAGTACATGCATGTAGTAAAAGGGTTGAATCGTTACCTTTTTAAGAGTGACCACTTCATAATGAGACAAATCTCATACAGATGAGAGGAAACCGTTTCTCATAAAGAGACATTAAAGTACAAGACGCTGCCAGTACCAGTACAAGACGCTGCCAGTACCAGTACACGACGCTGCCAGTACCAGTACAAGACGCTGCCAGTACCAGTACACGACGCTGCCAGTACCAGTACACGACGCTGCCAGTACCAGTACACGACGCTGCCAGTACCAGTACGACGCTGCCAGTACCAGTACAAGACGCTGCCAGTACCAGTACGACGCTGCCAGTAAAGTCCTCCTGTCAGAGTTCAGTACCACAGTAACAGCTGGCAGTACATCAGTGGTACAAAGTTTAAAAAAAACAAAAAGCTCATCTGATGACCCAAATCCTCCAACATCAATGGTAAACACCTCCATCCTTGATGTTTTCCAAAATATTGAGTTGAAAAAATAAGAAAGCCATACTGACAAGAGTAAAATGTAAATGTTCTTTTTCAGATTTACTTCAAATCCAAACAAGATGCTTTTTCCAGCATTAAACTCGGGATACCACACGCCACACTTGGAGCTACGTCTCACAGGCACGAGTTTCCATGTGCCTCTTTAACCAAGAAGGTCGAATAAATTGTTTCCCACAGAAAGTACAAACGAAAGAGCCCTCATCTGAGTGGATTCGTAAGTGGCGCAGCAGATTATTGCTCTGTCTGAAACTTTTCCCACACTCCTCGCAGTAAAAGGGCTTCTCTCCCGTGTGGATCGTCATGTGGCGCAGCAGATGACCGCTTTGCCTAAAGTTTTTACCACATATTTTGCAGTTATATGGCTTCTCATTTATGTGGATGGCTATGTGCCTTTTAAACGCTGACGAGTCCGAAAATCTCCTTCCACAGGTTTTACAGAGGTACGGCTTCTCGCCCGTGTGGGTCCTCATGTGCACGGTCACGTCGCTGTTCTGACTGAAACTTTTCCCGCATATTTTGCAGGAATAAGACTTCTCGTCTGTGTGGATGGCAGTGTGCCTTTTCAAAGCCGACGACTGGGAAAATCCTCTGCCACAGGTGTTACAAAGGTACGGCTTGTCCCCCGTGTGAATTCTGGTGTGGACCATCAATTTACCGCAACATGAAAAGGATTTTCCACACGTTTCACAGGAATAAGGCCTCTCACCTGTGTGAATTCTGACGTGGTATTTCAGTGAAGATGCATCCTTAAATCGCTTTCCACAGGTGTTGCACGGAAACCGTTTTTCACAGGTGTGGTTTCTGTAATGCTTCTTCATTTGGTGCTTACTATTAAAGATTTTCCCACAAATGTCACATTTTAACAAGTCCGAATGTTTGTTTCCTTGCAGATCTGTTGTCTCATTCCCAGGAGAGTTTTGAGGGAGAAGCTGGTCCATGCTTGGTTCTGGTTCAGAGTCGGGATCCTCCTTCAAAGTCACCACAACCAGCTCTCCCTCCTGACTGGCGCAGAGCTCGTCCTGTTCCTCTTTAACCTGTAGAAGCTCCTCCTGGTCCAGACTGGAGTTGCTCTTCTGGTCACAGCACCCTTCAGTGGGAACCTCATCCTTATACATGGGTCCCTGTAGGATATCTGAGGACAAAAGGGTATTCAAAAAGCAGTGCATTGTGAGATGTCTTCTTAAGTAAAACCATTAACTGCATAAATGACATTTGCACCAACTGTGACAGTTACCAGCCTATAAGAGGACGTCTGAACTACAGATGGTGAGAGCTCCTCTGCACTCCTAAGTCATTCAAGTATTGATTTCTGGTATCATTTACTTCTGGTAGAAGTTGAGGTATTTCAGTGTTTGCAGCAAGACGTTGGATATCTTCTTCAAGTCTCTTGTGAAGAGTTCACTCACATCTGCAGTCATCTGTTGGGGAGCAGCAGCACAACCAGTGACTTAAAAAAATCTGAACAAACTGATGAAGAAGGCTGGTTCTGTTTTGGGGACTGTTCTGGACCCTCTGGAGATGATTGTGCAAAGAAGGATCTCTCATAAAATTAAAAAACACAATCGATAACCTGGAGCATCCTCTTCACAACACAGTGATTCAGCAACAGTGTGCTCAGTCCTCAGATGTGCTGCAACAAAGACAGTGACAGGAGATCCTTCGGGTCGTGACAATACATTCAGCTGAACCACTACAGGGAAGTTTGTTTTAGGTTGGATATTCACCAGACATTCACTCAGGATCAGTGTTAATTAAGGACTTCTAAGCCTTCAAACCAAGGGACCAATGAAATTAAAATAGGTGCCTTATTTGCCTTTTGGAGCGATTTAATTTGGCTTATGTTAAGTTACTAGACGAAGTGGTCTGTAGCAGGAGTCTTCAATTCTGGTGCTCAATGACCGGGGTCCTGCGGTTTTAGACGTTTCCCAGCTTCCACGCGCCCTGATACAAGTGTCATTCACAGGCCTTGACGACATCCTGGGATGATAATCCATTTGAATCATGTGTTAGAGCCGGGTAGCGTCTAAAACATGCAGGGCATCGGAATGAAAGACCGCTGGTGTATTGGCTGCTGAAAGTGGTTTATGGTCGATGCCGTGAACGCCCCTCGGATCACCGGACAGAAACCACCGCCCAGCTGCGTCATCGTCATTTTCACGTGCCTCAAAATAAAGTAGAGATTCGATCGTTTTCCGACACGAGTAATATTCAATTGTTAGTTCATTCGTGTGATTAAAAGGCCACATACCTGCTGGGTGCAGATTTGTGCGAGGTTTGCAGGTGATATCCAGCTGACGGTCGATCTGCTCGTCGTTTACGATTGTTTGCTCTGCATCAGGATTTCGCCGCTCGTTTATAAACTCTTTCAGAAATTGAGCTGAAGACATTGTTACTATAACTACAGAAATTACGTTCTAAAACACGTGTACACATCAATAAAATTAAGGCTACGGACGCTATTGTTTACTTCTCCGTGAGAAGCTTCTTCTCCGCGTATAATGGCAGCGCGGCCTCGTGTTTAGATGCATACCGCCACCTGCTGTTCCGGACTGTAACCGTCAGACCGACGGCGATGACAGTCGCATTGACTAAACAGTCAATCAAAGGTAAAAACTGAACGAAGAAAATTCCAGACGTGTACAAAGTTAGGTCCAAACATTCATTAACATATGTGATGACATTAAACAAAGAATGGGTTTGTCTTTTTAAATAGAAGAAAAACATTTTCCTTTGATTTGAAGGATTCCAAAATGATCCAGTGTGGCTCCCAGCTCCTTCAAGCGTCCATGCAGGGATATGCAGAGGTGACGTCAGGCACCTGCCAACACGTTTCTGTCCCCTCGTCTGCTGCACGTCTTTCACGTCTCCAGCTCTCTGCCTCAATGATCTGCTTTAATCAGTCTCTCCTCGCTGCTGTCCAACCAAATCACTGGACGCCTGTTGGCCTTCACAGCCTCAACAGCCTCCACCTTCGTCCACGCTGCACGTCCCTGGACTCCAGTCTCCTCTCTTTAGTCCCCTTAGTGTCCCGCGTCTTCTAACCTACCTTCTTTCTATCTATCCTCCTCCACTCCCTCACCTCACTCCACCACCATGGCTCCTTGTCTCCTTTCCTCCCAGATGTCTCCTTTTCTTCTTTCCTCCCAGATGTCTCCTTTTCTTCTTTCCTTCCAGATGTCTCCTTTCCTTCAAGATGACAATGTATCCTTGTCTCCTTCAAGATGACAAACCATGTCTCCTTATCTCATTTCCTTCAAGATGACAATGTCTCCTTGTCTCCTTTCCTTCCAAATGACAAAACATGTCTCATTGTCTCCTTTCCTTCAAGATGACAAAACATGTCTCCTTGTCTGCTTTCCTTCAAGATGTCTCCTTTCCTTCAAGATGAGAAACCATGTCTCATTGTCTCCTTTCCTTCCACATGACAATGTCTCCTTGTCTCCTTTCCTTCCACATGACAATGTCTACTTGTCTCCTTTCCTTCAAGATAACAAACCATGTCTCCTTGTCTCATTTCCTTCAAGATGTATTCTTTCCTTCAAGATGACAAACCATGTCTCCTTTCCTTCCACATGACAATGTCTCTCTGTCTCCTTTCCTTCAAGATGACAAACCATGTCTCCTTGTCTCGTTCAAAATAACAAAACATGTCTCCTTGTCTCCTTTCCTTCCAGATGACAAAACATGTCTCCATGTCTCCTTTTCCATCCACATGATAAAACCATGTCTCCTTATCTCCTTCAAGATGACAAAACATGTCTCCTTGTCTCCTTTCCTTCCAGATGACAAAACATATCTCCTTGTCTCCTTCAATATGACAAAACATGTCTCCTTTCCTTCAAGATGAGAAAACATATCTCCTTGTCTCCTTTCCTTCCACATGACAATGTTTCCTTTCCTTCAATATGACAAACCATGTCTCCTTGTCTCCTTTCCTTCAAAATGACAATGTCTCTTTCCTCCCAGATGTTTCCTTGCCTCCCAGATGACACACTATGTCTCCTTGTCTTCTTTCCTCCCAGGTGTCTTCTTGTCTCATTTCCCCTCAGATAACACTCCAAGTCTCTTGGAGTGTTATCTGGGGTCATCTGGTGACTCCAAGTCACCAGTTGTTGTCCACCTGAATGCTCCTATTTCTATCTTATGTCACCTCATGTTCCTGCCTCTTCTGGAAGACAGTATTCACTACAGCCATCTCCATCTTGGTTCCAAACTCTGCCACCACCTTCTGCATTCCTGGCCTGGATACCAAACCTGTCCATCACTTCCTCATCCCCTCTGCTTTCTTGTCCATGTGTCCATTAAAGTCTGCTCCAGTCACCACTCTTTCATCTCTGGGGATCCTACGGATCACTTCATCTATCTCACTTGAGAATTTATTCTTCTCTTCTAACTCAAATCCCACTTGTGGAGCAGAACCACTAACAACATTTAATTTTATTTCATTTATTGATTTGTTCCAGACACGTCAAAACCATTGTGTAAAGCACAACAACATTAACACTAGTATGATTCTATAAATACATATACATATATTGAACATATAGAACCCTTTGTCAATAAATCTATATAAATAAATGGATCCATTATAAATGTATGTACACAAATCTATCAAATAAATCTATACCCAATGTGCACACACCTGTCTTTATATACATACCTGTATACGTGCACACACACAGGTTTTACGCGGATGCTTTTCCAGACACAACTCTTTGCATTTATCTGGGCTTGGAACCAGCTCGTGGACACGAACTGGAGTCCGAAACTGCTTTCGTCTCATACTTTATAGGCATTTAGTTCTGCTGTAAAGTTGGACATTTTAACACAGAGGTCAACGGAGGTTGACTAACTTTTGGAGCCAGCCCCTAGTGGTCAGCAGAGGAACTGTGGTTTTTCTTTGTTCTGCAAAGACTCAACCTTGAAGTTATTATGTTGGTCGTTGGGTGCTATAATTTTTAAGATCGATGTGGCATAAATATAAATAATTTACAGCAATTATTTAGTGACTTATTTACCGGCGACGGTTCCGGCGGTGTGCCCCAACACCGCGATGGAGCGGGTCCTATAAACCGCGTAGGACCCCGCCCGTCAGGTGCCGGCGGTGTGCGCCAACACCGCGATGGAGCGGGTCCTATAAACCGCGTAGGACCCCGCCCGTCAGGTGCCGGCGGTGTGCGCCAACACCGCGATGGAGCGGGTCCTTTAACAGCCAGCGGAAGTAAACAGTGAAAGCTAACGGCTAATCCGTCCAGCCTGCTTGGATGTGGAGACGCCGCTGTACAAAGGTGTGTTATCGCATGGCAATAATCCAAATATCGGACAACAATGTCTTCGTCTCAATATCTGAGAGAGTTTATCAGCCAGCGACTGACCGCTGCTGCTGAAGAAATATTCACAGAGTTTGAGAAAACCATCGTCCGGTACGAAGACGAGCTGAACCGTCATCGGAGACTGCTGGACGTCACCTGGACACCACAAATCAACACAAACACGACAGGTATGAAACTGCGAATAAGCACAGGAGGCAGCGGGGAAAGAAGCGGGTTGACGGGGCTTTAAGGAGCAGCGGTGACAGGTTAGCGTGCTAAGGAGGCTAAAGCCCCGCCGCGGGTTGAAGGAAGAAGCCGGCGGAGCCCGTATTTACCGTTACTTTACCGTTACTTTACCGTTACTTTACCGCTGTAAAGCCTCGGCCCGGCTCACGAGGCTGTGTTCCAAAACCAGGCCGTGGCAGCGTTTCTGATCACAACCAGATGGACGAGCCGCGACCCGAACCTGAAGCTGCTGCCTCGGCTGGAGGGACCTGCTTTCATGCCGTTTTCACTGGTCCAGTCTGACTTGAACGAAGAAAAGAAGACCGATTAAAGTGTACTTGAGTGAATAATGTATGTAAAAGGTTTAAAAGTGGTTTAAAAGTTAAAACACTGCAGCACTTTCGCGGCAGCCAGGTGTGTTGGCGTCACACCGGCTCACAGGGTTTGTACAGGATCTGGCAAGAAGGTGCTTAAAATTGTGCGTTTGACAAATCAAAAGCTGGTAGAAAAAATCTTTTTTCATATTGTGATTTTTTTTTTCATTGTATTATTTAAAAAAACTAATTACTCTTTTACAACTAACCCTACAAACATCACGTCCATACACTTGAGTCGTTTTCAGACGGCTCTATTTCAACTTTTATCTGCAAAGTTTCAAAACAGTCTGCGATCGATTGCATTAGTCTCTTTGAAAACCACAGTTCAAAACAAGTAATTTGACTGGACAAGAAGGAAGAGTGAAAACGAGAGCGCTTCACTCTGCTGCACGGAGGTTAAAACGCCCCGATTCCGAGGGCAGACGCAGGCCACGCAGCCGACTGGAGCTTCTCAGAAGCACTTATATTCTAGAAATGCACCGCACCAGTGGATTCACAGCTCAGGGGGTTTTAAAGAGATTTGAGGAGAGAGGTTCGGTTTAGAAGTAAAGAAAAACAAATATTTGACAGTACGCATCCTTTTTGTTAGTATAATTCCAGAAAACCCTCGGCACGACAAGATGTAGATATTTGAATGAGCAGACCACCACACAATTCTCCTGTAATTTTTAAAAACGTTCAGGTAAACTCCTCATCTCAGAGTCCCGCTGAGGAGGCAGCGCGTGGGCCTACAAGCCCAGTGGCTCAGGTGAAGAAAGCATTCATATGAGCTTTGTAAAGGATTTTTAGAGGTTAATATTAAGAACAATTGTTTTTATGGGGAATGATACACCAGTATTTTTTTTTTTTAGGAATTTTGGGTTTGTTGTCTATATGAGCTACATTCATCAACATTCTGGAAATAGGACTTTCCAGTTTCATACCAAGGAAAAAAGAATCAGAAAATGCAAAAAGAAACACCACAGTGTCACATATTTGTGTTTACTGTGATATAGAAAAATGCATAAAATGGTGAGAAGTACAACTAAATGACAAAACTGTCTCTTTTATGTATGTTTTTTCTAATAATGGTCAGCAGTCTGTCAATATTTGACAGAGCAAAAGAAAACGAGAAAACCCAGAGATAAGACGGTGCTGAAACCTGGTGTGAAACACCAAACTGAGCATAGAGCAGATCGGGACAGTAGAGGCCAAACATTGGTGAGGCATCAGCAAAGGCATAAAAATAAATCAGAAAAAGTAAAAATCTTGAACGGTTTTCAGTGATCCTCCTTTTTTAGTCTGACTTCCTGTGGGTAAAAAGCAGTGTCCCTCAGTTTGCTCAGATGTATGTCTTCCTATTATTTCATATCAATTTGTGTCCCTCTGTCCACCCAGACCTTCCAAAGAAACATGTTTATCAGGAGGACGAGGACGTTTCGGCTGACCTGCATCCCTGTAACCAGGAGAAGAACTCCAGTCTGGAGCAGGAGGAACCTGAACATCTGCAGATTAAAGAGGAAGAGGAGGAACTCTGCAGCACGCAGGAGGGAGAGCAGCTTGTGCTGAAGCAGGAGACTGATACCTTCATGGTGACACTTACTTATGAAGAAAGTGACCACAATGAGACGGAGCCAAACAGTGACCCTTTTCAAGATCAAGAAGGAAGTGAGAATGTAGACTTGGGGTCAGCGAGTAGTGCAGAGCTGAAGGTCCAGGAGGGACTTCATGTGGTTTTTAGTAATGACGACGATGGAGACAATTCTTCTGTGCCAGAGAGTCTGTGTGACACTAATGTTGGAAAAATGTCTTTAAAATGTGGTGTTTGTGGAAAAGTCTTCAAGAATAAATACCATCTAAAGATGCATCACAGGATCCACACGGGAGTGAAGCCATACGCTTGCAACGATTGTGGAAAGAGATTTAATGATGCGTCAACGCTGAAATATCACACAAGAACGCACACGGGTGAGAAGCCGTACTCCTGCGAGACATGTGGGAAGAGTTTCAGGTGCAGTTACAGCGTGTTGGTGCACATGAGAACCCACACGGGTGAGAAGCCGTACCTTTGCAACACCTGCGGCAAAAGGTTTACTAATTTATCCGCATTTAAATGGCACACGGCTATCCATACAGGTGAGAAGCGGTATTCTTGCAAAATATGTGGTAAAAGTTTTACCCAAAGTGGTAATTTAACAGCCCACATGGGAACTCACACGGGCGAGAAGCGATATTCTTGCAAAGTGTGTGAGAAAAGCTTCAGTCGGAGCAGCAATCTGATCGTTCACATGAGAACCCACACGGGTGAGAAGCCGTACCCCTGCAGCACCTGTGGAGAGCGATTCAAGTACGCGTCGGCGCTGAAAAAGCACATAAGGACTCACGCAGACGACGACTCGTACTCTTGTGAAACGTGCGGAAGGGGCCCCGCGAGTAACAACGGCAGCCTCTCGGTCCAAATGGGACCTCACACGGGCGAGCAGTGTAGTCCTGAAACATCTGCAGGAACCCTAACCTGGGTACCAAAGCTGGAAGACCACCTGTAAGGATTTGTATAGCTCAAACGTAAACAAACGATGTAAGTATCTTGCATGGTAGATTGCATGCTTTTGATATTGATGTTCAACATCCGAGAATATACAACATGTAGGAGCCTGAGACAAGACCTGGCCACGGTTGAGGTTGGAAGACTGAGAAGTCGGTCATCAGACTCAAATGCACTTGAGACGACTGGGTGCCACCGATTTAATGTTACAAACATAAGCTTTAATACAAGTGACGTTTTCTTTTTTCCTTTTATAGTACTGAGGAAATGTCGCTGTGTGAATTTAATGTTTTCCTCTGTGTAAGAATCCAGTGTATTTCCACAGTAGCTCTTATTTCCTTTTATTAATTAAAACAAAAAACAAACGTCCCTGTACGGTAACACATTGATGTATCTCACTAACACACTAACAATACAACTGTAAACAGCTGGACTCCTAATGTTTGTTTGCAGCTGCAGCTTTATTAAAGAAATCACTACACAGATTTCAGAGTCTGTAAACGTCTGTGATTCATTTCTAACTAGATGTTTCTAGTCATGACATGATCACAATGGTGTCATTTTTCTTGCAACAAAGGAGTTGTAGGTTTCATCCTCTTGTTCATAAAATAATTATAAACTATATTTGTAAAGCAATTTTCCAAACAACGTTACAAACTAAACTAAACAAAGCAGGTAATTCAGTTCAGCTTTAAATGCTCCAAAAACATAACTGAACTCCAAATGAGTCCAATTAATACCAAGCCAAGACGATGATAATCATTGCTTCGCTAAGGAAACCCGCCAGCTGCAAAAATCCGTCCGAGTGACTCTGGACTCCTGTCCTGGTCGCGTGTCGTGACGAGTGCGTGATGGCACCGTGTCACAAAACAATCCAACTCGCTCATGGAGCTCCAGTTTACACCGTGACCGAGGGGCAGAAAACCAGTCTAAAACTGACCTTGAACAGAACGTGTGTAATACGAGCTGTCTCTGTGGTCCTCGTCAGCGTTGGTGCTGCCGAGGTTGGGAACATCTGTAGGTGAGATCTGCTCTCCTCGGAGACCACGAAGCAGATGATTATCAGTCACGTGTGATAGTTTCTGCACTGCTTTGAGAGACGGAAAAATCATATAACAACACCTGGAACCGCTGCTGGATCTGTTTCACGTTTTCAAAGAGGCTTTGGGGGAAAAAAAACTAAATTCAGGCAAGGAGCTCATCACTTTGGGAAAATTATTTAGTTTCTTAAATAGGACAAACATCCTGAGTTCTGTTTTGTGGTCATGAAACATAAAGACATTAAAACATTTGAAGGGAGTCGTCGGCAGCCTTGCGATTTGATTTCAGATGTAAATCATAAAGGTGAATTACAGAAACTACATGCACGCTCATACGTGGCAGTGGAGTCCTGATTTTGAAGTTATCTGCATTCACGTTGAACCGTAGCAGCCTCACTTTGCTGGTTTCAGTCTGTGTGCCAGATGATGGAGATTTGCTGAAGCCCGACATCTGACTCTGGTTCACCAGCAGAACAATGCAGAGCAGCACTGTTCCTCCTCAGCAGCTCCATGGGATCAAAAATGTTTTCCTGTAACCAGAGAAGTTCAGCAAAGATGCTGAAAAAACTGGCGCGACTGAAAGAGCAGCCAAAGGTGTAAAAGTGCATCTGTGAGGATCAAAACCCCAGAGGAACTGGTTCAGCTTTTACTCCCACATTACCCCAACAAAAACTGCACTTCATGTTTGCCACAAGTGATGAGTAAATATGATGATACAACCAGTTTGTTCCAGTTTGTGAAAGAAATGGTGATAAACAAAATGTACACTGTGGTGAGCTGGACAGATGATCTGGTGCAGAGTCCTGCTGCAGCCAGCTGGGGATCAGGTTCAGGTCCAGGCCTGAAGCTGTGGCCTTCTGACCTCACTTCCTGTCTTAACACCGTCAAAGTTCAAATGCCTGATCCGTCTGGTTTCTGCTCGGCTGTAGGTGGAACTGAGCAGCCCAGAACATTTCCAGGAGCAACTGATCACAGCTGCAACAAATCACTAATTAGTTCTCTTCCAGTCATGTAGAAGAGCGTTAGAACATGAGGAGGAGGGTAACAAACACAACACCGAATACCTGCACTCTTCGAAAACAGCATAGATGAATCAGCATTTGTTGCATCAGACTCAGCATATGCAACAAATGCTGATTCTGTGCTGGAACGAGCCCAAATAGGACGTAAACATTAATGTTCAACTCAATCCACGAGTTTGTGCTTGACTTTTCTGTCTGCAGTCCAGATGTGTCTCCTGAAGAATGGAGAATCAGAAAGAGAAGAATCCGACAATGAAATTGAAATTAAATCCTGCATTCTGGAAAAATAGACACGGAGTTGCTTAAAGCCACACATTGTCGTAACGCCACTTCTGACCACATGGGGGACGTTGGTGTGGACTTTTGCTCTGCTGGCAAAAAAAAGCTACTGGCAATCCTGTACTTATAATTGAAGATGGTCCAGCATATCTTGTAATACCACTTCCTCCCACTAGAGGTGCACTCTGTGTCTTCCTGCAGGGGCTGACGCACGAACATCCTTGCGGTACGGATGCGGTTCTTGCCACAAGAACCGGGGCTTTGGAGAGCAACAGTTAGTTTCATCTGTTCCCACACGACTAAAAGCTGTCATGACCACCAAAGGTTAACATGCGCCTCACAACTTTTTTTGAGACCTTCATCAAATTGTAGATTATTTTAAATGCAAGGACAATGTTCATTAAGAACTTTAAGAAAACTCTCATTCTTACTTGTGTTTGTAACTTGTGAATATTGTGAAAAATAATTTGTCTGATTTTTCTGATTTCCAAACAAGCCAACTTTGTTGGTGTTAATGACCATCTTGGTCGACGCCGCCCAACTCAAGTTCATCCAAAAATGGGCGCCGTATCGGCCGTTTCTTTGAGGTGAGGTCTCTGAGCAGAGCCCGCGTCAACAGCAAAAACTTTTTAGAGTTCGTGGGAAACAAGTATTAAGAAAAATAAAATATATTTAATCATATAAACAATTTAACAAAAAATACATAAAAAACATTTGCTTTTCGGATGACCATTAAACACAATAAAATCTCTCCTGATCATTAAAACTGTATAAAATATTTTGTTGTCAAATAAATCAAATGAAGTGGGAAAACAAAATGTAAAAGTATCTTAAAGATGTATGATATATGTTATAAAGCGCTTTAACATGCAGGTGAATAAAAATAAAACAAATAAAACCATAAAATACAGATAAAAGCAGTAAGCAAAGTCACTAAAAAAACAAAAGACAATGCAAGGACTGGCCTACTGAGCTTACTCGCTGCAGTGTAAAAAACGAGTTTTTAAAGAGATTTAAAATCATTAAGAATAATTACCATCTGTGATGATTCGATGATTTCTCAATAAAGTAAAGATCATAAAAAAGATATCAGCACATTTCCAGCCTTGATGCGCCCGGCATTAGGACCCCGAGCAGAGCAGCAGTCAGCGGCGCGGCGGTAAATATAGCAGCAGAGTTGAGGGTCATGTGGAGGTTTAAACCACCAGATCACTGTGAGGGTTCGGATCTCCGCATGCAGGACCAAAGAAGGGACCGGAGACACATTTGAAGTGGAGGAGAGCAGCAGAGGAGCAGCAGGAGACCACTGAAGACCAGCTGACAGCCGCAGGTCAGTCCAAGCGTCCTGCCATTCCGGTGCGCGAGGCGTTCACTGACCGTGGCTTCTGCTGGTTCATTCAACTGCTAGAAAGTTTGAGCCTCAGAATATTTATGATTCACTACTTATCATACATTTACGGGTTATTTCTTAACCTTTTAAACATATATTATAATATTCAACACAATTGCTGTCAAAACAAGACAATAAAGTAGGATAAGCAAACAAATACATTAACACGAGTAATTAAGAAAAAGTAATAAATAGAATATTTTCCCCCAACATCTGACTCTGTGTAAATTGATTTACAAAGTAAAGAATTATTGCACTTATGAGTTATCATTGCTTTTATAACTTATTTGAACTGATCAGTTATTTAACAAATGTCTGAGGTGAAATTTCATGCACATTGTTAAAATAATCTGATGCCTCATGTTCATTTTATTAGTCAAACCTTAAACAATAATTAATTATCACTGAGGACACAAGTGTCAAAATGTGTGTCAACATCTTTCTCTGGTAGTTTGCAGCATAATGGCAGCACACAGTTACACATAAAACAAACACCACTTTGAAATGTACTTTCTTTACACATGTATTAATATTATTAATGATCGTAATAACTGCTAATTAAGTTTCAGATTATTTGCTGCAGCTCTACAGAGCTTCAATGCAGTTTCCAGCCAGTGGACCATTTTACAGCTGAAAAAATGTCTGGTAGATGCAGGTTGAAGTTTCATGTTTGCGTTTGTCAAAATATACTGATTATCTGTGATTGACTTAAATCACATTAACGGGAAGGGAAGTTATTTTTATGTGGAAATATCAGTTTGACTTTCATTTGAACGACTATGGGCTGACTCAGGGAGTGTTGTCTCTGACGTCTCCTGCACTTCTGATCAGCAAAAACCACCCAAAGTAACTTTGGACTCCCGTCCTGGTCGTCTCCTGTACACGTGGCGCGTCATTACAGCAGGTCGCACATCATCAAGGACGAACCCAGCTCACAGGGATGCAGTGGACGCCGTGGCAGGGAGTCAGGAGATAAATAAAGACAGAAAAAATCCAGACCAAGTGATGTAAAAGCCATTGAACCTCCACGTCTGCAAAAACCCTTTAAATCAAAATCACAGCCTATGTTTTTTATATATTGTATTTTTTGCACATCACCTGTAGAAAGGGCAACTTTTGCGTTCTGGTGTCACAAAAATGATGAGCCATCTGTTGGAATATAATCACTCCTCCTTCCCCAACCAGGGAAGACGTTTGCAGGCGCCGAGCAGGATGCTGCAGCTGTGTAAAGTTACCAGCGCCCTGTTCATCAGCAACGCCCGCTCAGCCTGCAGCGACCAGCTCATCCAGCAGGAGGCGGTGACGCTCTGCATCAACGTGTCCAAGCAGCAGCCGTTTCCATCCACGGGCGTCACCAAGCTGCAGATCCCCGTCTACGACGACCCCAACGAGGACCTCTACAGCCACTTCGACCGCTGCGCCGATGCCATCCAGAAGGAGGCCTCCCGCGGCGGGCGCAGCGTCGTCTACTGCAAGAACGGACGCAGCCGCTCGGCCACCATCTGCATCGCCTACCTGATGAAGCACCGCAAACTGGCGCTGGCAGACGCCGTACAGGTGAGGCCGTGTCCAGTGATGGATCTAGGCTGATCTGATCTGGGTCTGTGACGTCACACAACCCTTCAAACGTGATTAGCTCAGACAACAACATGATGGAGTTGTGTTATTTTGGAGTTTTTCAGTTGATCACATTTTTCACCAGGAAACATCCTGAAACAGAAAATGTGTGACATTTTTATGCCTCAGTCACGTTCCCATTTTACCTGCTTTTGTTGTTTTGTTTCCTTTTTTTAAAATTAATAAATAATCAAAGAAGTTAGAAATGTTTCTAAATTCCCAGCACGCTCCATTCCAGTCCGACAACTCTAGCAATGAGACTTGAGATGTTTAGATGGTGAAACACGTGTCGGAGAAGATGCCCTCTCAACAAGGAGTGACTGGAATAAACCATCCAGAGGGATGAGAGCGCGTTTCTCCGCCTCATCTGTGTTGCTTCTGGATTCGTTGTGTCGGACCCACAAACGAAATAACTGAGAGCATTACCCCTAAAAATGAAACAAATAACCAAACTATTTCAGAAAAGGTGCTTTATAACATAAGACACGGATAATTACAGGTTTATGACTTAAGACACAGGAAGTTTCTGCTTCTTCTCCCAGAGAGTGAAGACGGCTCGACACGTGATCGACCCGAACCCCGGCTTCATGTCTCAGCTGCAGAGATACGAGGACGAGCTGAGGAAGCGGCGAGGAGAGTCCTGATCAGGGACGGGACTTCCAGGTTTAGATGAAACGCGACAGAAATCAGCCCCTCAATCACACAAGGCACATAAGAAATAAGAAAAACCTCCTCAATTTATACAAGAATTAAACTAGAAAAGAATTAAATGCTATTTTACGTTAGAAAGACTATACATCTATACTATTTAAGGCTGATATGTTAATTTTCTTTTAAATGACAGAACTGTCTACAATTTTTTATTTTTGTATCACCTTTCTGAACATGTTCTTTAAGGGAGGGGGGCAGATTGGACCTCTTGGTGGCAGCACTTCCTTGAAGCAAAGATACAGGACTCTGAAGAAGTTTGAATCAGAAGTAATTAATAAACCTTGTAAAGAAAGTCCGGAGGATTTTGAAATCTTTGTTTTTGAAGGAAACTAGAAAGTACAAATGAGAGGAGGAACTAACGCGAAAAAGGTCCGTTTATCGCCTGCATTTAACAGCTGCTGGGTCATTTCAAACCCGACACATTAATTGTCTTAAGATGTGTGGGGAAAAAACTAGATAAAAGCTCAGGAAACTTGTTTTAAACGTTAAAATATATATTGGTTTTATTTCTCCATGTAGTTAAACTGAGTAAAACAATCAGCTGACAGCTGATGACTGAATACTTTACACCAAATTAGTGTTGTGTGTGAAGTATTTGTGCGTGTTTGTGTTTTGTTATAATTGCGCCGCTGCTGTGTTGGACCAGGAGATTCATACGAAAGAAATATTTCATATTTATCGGTCTGCTCCTAAATGAAGGTTATAATAATGTAAATCTCTTAAGCGAATGAATTCAAATGCTGCGTTTCTGTGTTTTTTGAAACTTGAATTAAAAGCAATAATTTTAATGGCATTTAAACAACATTAGACCTCAGTTTGTTTGTGAAAGTAGAAAATTACGTAGTAAGCACAATTTACGCATTAAAGTGATGTTCAATCCCTGTTTTTAACTGGTTTGAATGATTCATTAAAGCTTCTTGTTCATCAGTGACCGCCTCCATGTTCTTCATGTTTTCAGAAGACATTCATGTCATTAATTCCTATTTCTATTTTTATTCATACTTATTGATTCTGGTTTTCTACTAACATTTATGTCTATAAAACACAGTCGATGCCCCCCTGCAGTTGTGGCCCTAAACAACCGCAGAGCAGCCCTGGAGACGAAGTTCCTACTCTGCATTGCTGCTCGCTCTGCACCCTTCACGTTCATGTCCCATCCAGTGGGAGACCCCCTCGGCGTGTTAACGGCCTCTCAGAGATGAAGCAGATGGTCTCTGACAACATGTAGACTTAATGCTAAACAGCTGGATCAGACCCTGTGGTGAGGGTTAAAATAAAGTTTGTGAAATTCTTTACTAAAATGGAAACATCACAGTACACGCGTTCCCATCAAGACCGCCACGTGGCTGAGGTGTGTGGAAACAGAAAAACAAGCCTGGAGAGAGTAAATGAGTTTATTTAAGAGCGCGTGTAACATCTCTGAGGTTGTTTCTCTGGGTTTAACAAAGCAGACTGGAGCTGCTGTAAGCGATACAGGCGGTCGGGCGTCATTGTAGATGGTGGCCTCTTTCCCAGTTCTCCTGCACCTGGGCGATCCAGTCGTTATAGTTGGACACCTTTGTGTAGATGCCCAACTTGTCCTCCAAGCCGCAGCCGTCGCCCCATGACACCAGGCCCACCAGGAACCACGTTTTGCGGTACAGGGTGACCATCGGCCCGCCGCTGTCCCCCTCACAGGCGTCTATACTCTTGCCCAGAATCCCAGCGCAGAGGACGTTGTCGGAGAGGACGTGGGGGTACATCATATCGCTGCAGATGCTGTGATTGACCAGCGGGACTTTGATGACGTTGAGCGCCGAGCTGTACTTACCGCTGTCATCTCTGCCCCAGCCGGTCACCACGGTGGCGGTGCCGTTGAGGTGAAGCACCCGTTCAGCCATTGGGCGACTCGGCAGACAAACGGGGACGATGTATTTGGAGAAGGGGGCCGGTGTCTGCAGGCGCAGCAGCCCAATATCATTGTCCACGGTCCTGCTGTTGTAGTTGGGGTGTTTGAAGGCCTTGGCAACTTTCAGAAGTATCTCTGTGCCTTCGTCTCTGAGACGCTCGTAGTCACCTGACAACACAGATCAGTAGAGTCAGCGAGGCATGAGGGGCTGACTGCTCGACCTTTTAAAGTTGGACAGCTGTCTTACAGATAGCTTTTAAGTGATTTTATTATTGCTAATCTGTGCTCTGCTACAAAATACTTCAGGATTAAAGGCACTGTATGTAGTATTTCCAGTCTGACCACTTCTCACGTGTATATTTTAGTATATTTAGACTCCATGATGTTGGTGTTTTTTAAAATTAGTATGACTCTTCTGACAGAGCTGAACCTCTATAAAAAAAACCTTTTAACCCCCATCTGGTTTAATTTCAGTGATAAAATCAGGTTTTCCTCTGAGTGAGCCTCTGTTTCTGTGCGTCTGCAGCGTGAGGGTTCACCCAGTCGAACGCTGAATCTCAGGCTCTTGTCGAGGCAGTGAGCAGCCGTCAGGACCCAGTTCTCGTCTATGAGCACGCCGCCGCAGTGAAACTCCCCTCTGGCGTTCAGCACCAGCACCTGAGCACAAAAACGTCATCGTGTGTTGGTCGTAATGCTCAAGATTTGACTCAAAGGGAAACCGCCGTACTGCTGTGAAGTCAAACAGGAGCTGTTAAATATAGTTTCCCTGTATTGTGAAGGAACAACAGTACTAAATATCCCGGTTCTTTAGTCAAGTACATCTTTTTGCAGGTGTCAAACCAATACCAAATTTATGGAAAAAACCTTCTTTGCATGAACTAAGATTGTAAAGTGATTTAGTTTCGTGAATGAGAAACGTTGAGCAGCCAGTCGAGTTGATGAAGCCGCCAGGCTTCAACGTGTAAACAGTAGAAAAACTAACCGTCAGAAGACTCAGAACTTTTACAGTCGTATTACCCAACGTCTGTATATTAAAATCAGTGCTTTTCACCATTTGCTTGTTTTGTATTTGAATCACAACATTTGTCAAGTCAAAGAGGTTTTCTTCATGTTTTGTAGTATCTAAGCTTCCATTACTCTTCACCGTTCCAGATGTCATTTCCATTAAAGACAAGGAAACATTTCATTTTTGATGGTTTTGATGGTTGCAGCTGATTAACTGCACGTCAACGTTCTACCACGTTCAGTCCCGCTCTGCTCGTTCAAACCAAGAACGCAGTTTTGTCTGGCGTTAACATCTACTTCATCCTTGGAAGAAACACGAGAGGCGTTCATTTTACGCGACTGAACATCAGATCCAGATGAGGAGTTGTTGTCTCTCACTGTCAGGATGGTAAATAGTCGTTGGTTGACATCTTTGTGATTTGCTTTCAAAATATTCTCAGTGCTCGTGCTCGCTATGTGCTGGAGGTGTCTCTGGACAGCAGCTGGCTCTTGGATCTGTGGTATACCAAATCTAACTCTCCCGTCAGACCAGGGACAGGAAAACACTTCTCACACTTGTAAACGCAGCGCACCCAAGGTCAGTCATTTTAATGAAGATTTATTGGACCTTTTGCCTCTTTGCTTGATTCCTTTTCAGTCTCCGTCTCTCTTTGTGAAGCTCTCTGCGTTAATCTTCTGTTTGGTAGATGCTGTGTAAATAAAGCTGATCTGAACTGACATTAAAATATAAAGTTATTCTTTAACATCATGACCATGCAATGAGGGATCTCACACCATCACTTTGTGTTTAGTTTTTTGTATTTTTTTTTTTTAGAGTAATAATTCTAACTTTTATGTCCCTCAGTAAGACAAGTACCACGTGAGAATGAACGTCTTCGTTTGTTTGTCTCATGGAGGACCGCTGACGTTGACAGGGTGATTTAGAGTCTCAGAAAGCAGCAAACCAATCACCTCAAGTTTAAATGAGTTCTGACAGCAGAGAAAGTGCGTTACCTGCCAGGGGCTCTCCCCTTTCTTGCCCACCTCTCCTCCAACCATCCATGGCAGGAGGCCGTCCATCGGCCGGCTGTACTGTGACCTGTTGATCAACAGCTGACCACACGCTGAAGTACCTGCACAAAAAACACACATTTACTTCAAATAACGTCTCCTAGTGTTGATAGATTCAGTTATGTTTAAGATAAAATACCACAGGGAAACAAGCAAAAATGTATGGGAGGGGTATTTTCACAATATCATTGATAAAAATGATTAAAAAAAAGTGATAAATAAATAGTGAAGATGGATTTTAATTGTGCAGCTGGAGTAGATGGATCTGCAGTCATGCAAACCTCATACTGATCTGTGCAAGGCTCTCCAGGTTCCTGCCCTCACCCATGGTCCCTGACTGTGGGGAGAGATCATGAGAGCAAGACTGGAAACAACCGGCTGAAAAACATCCTGCACTCTCCCTTAGAGTCCGGGTAAGAAGTTCGGTCCGATGTGGAGAAGAGTTGCTGCTCCTCCACTCAAGAGGAGCCAACTAAGGTGAGTCAGGCAGGTGGTTAAGATACATCTTGATCTTCTACCTACGGAGGTGTTTTGGGCATATTCTCACGAGAGAAGGCCCGGAGGCAAATCCATGGCACGCTGGAGAGACTATATCCCTGGATCTGGGAATGCCTCGTTATTAACTCAGAAGAGTTGAAGGAGGTGGTCAAGATGAAGAAGGACTGGGCCTCTCTGCTTAGACTGCTTCTTCAGGAGCCATGGGTGGATGGATGGATGGATGGATGGATGGATGGATGGAGGGATGGATGGATGGATGGATGGATGGATGGATGACGGACGGACGGACGGATGGATGGATGACGGATGGACGGATAGATGGATGGATGGATGGATGGATGGACGGATGGATGGATGGATGGACGGGTGGATGGATGGATGGACGGATGGACGGACAGATGGACGGATGGATGGATGGACGGATGGATGGACAGATGGACGGATGGATGGATGGATGGACGGACGGACGGCGGACGGATGAATGGATGAATGAATGGATGGATGGACGGACGGATGGACGGACAGATGACGGATGGATGGATGGATAGATGGATGGATGACGGACGGATGGATGGATGACGGACGGACGGATAGATGGATGGATGGATGATGGACGGATGGATGGATGGATGACAGACGGATGGACGGACGGATGGACAGACGGATGGACGGACGGATGGACGGACGGATGGACGGACAGACGGATGGACGGATGGATGGACGGATGACGGACAGATGGATGGATGGATGGATGGATGACGGACGGATGGACGGACGGATGGATGGATGGATGGATGGACGGACGGATGGATGGATGGATGGATGACGGACAGATGGATGGATGGATGGATGGATGGACGGATGACGGACGGACGGATAGATGGATGGATGGACGGATGACGGACGGACGGATGACGGACGGATGGATGGATGGATGATGGACAGATGGATGGATGGATGGATGGATGATGGACAGATGGATGGATGGCTGATTGACGGATGGATGGACAGACAGATGGATGGATGGCTGACGGACGGATGGATGGACGGACGGATGACGGACGGATGGATGGATGGATGGATGGATGGATGGATGGATGGACGGACGGACGGACGGATGGATGGATGACGGACAGATGGATGGATGGATGGACGGATGACGGACGGACGGACGGACGGACGGACGGACGGATGGACGGACGGATGGATGGATGATGGACAGATGGATGGATGGATGGATGGCTGACAGACGGATGGATGGACAGACAGATGGATGGATGGATGGCTGACGGACGGATGGACAGACGGATGGACAGACAGATGGATGGATGGCTGACAGACAGATGGACAGACGGATGGACAGACGGATGGACGGATGGATGGACGGTTGGATGGACGGACGGATGGATGGATGGACGGAAGGATGGAGGGATGGATGACGGACGGATGGATGGATGGACGGAAGGATGGACAGACGGATGGATGGATAGATGGATGGATGGATGGATGGATGACGGACGGATGGATGGACGGAAGGATGGACGGACGGATGACGGATGGATGACGGACGGACGGATGGATGGATGATGGACGGATGGATGAATGAATGGATGAATGGATGGATGGACGGATAGATAGATGGATGGATGGACAGATGGATGGATGGATGACGGACGGATGGATGATGGACAGTTCCAGGTGCTGTGACTTTCATAAATTTTGTACCACATGACGTTAGTTTGTAAAGCATATATGAGGTTGACCTAATTCCTTAACTCTTAAATCTCTGTGACCCACTTTGGTTGAAGTTTAACAGATAAAGTGAAACTTCTCTTACAACCATGTTTATAAAGTTATGTTGCTGCTTCAAAATAAAGGTCGTTGTCTTTTACAGGGTCAAGAAAACGTGCTGATGTAACACGAGTGTTGGGCTCTCTTTACGTCCTGTTGTTTTTTTACAAGCCTGCCAAGAAAATCTTTCATATGTTGAAGCTCCAACCAGAACGCGGATGATCATGAATCAGACACACGAGATGTTTCAAGATCTGAACACGTGTATTGAGTTCATGCACAACTGTGTATAAGGGCCTCGGGGTAGAGCATTCCTCACATTTATGTTATCATTATTATTTCTTAGCTTCTAGAGACAGAAACATGTGCAGTTACCTGCAGGAGCAGAGGGGAGAGCCCAAACTACTCTGTTTTGTTAATTTGTGTTTTCTGAGGCAGATGCAGTCAGTTTGTTGTTTTAGTTTTTCATTTCTAAATCCCACCTTTGGCCGTACACCTCCTGTGGTTGTTGTCCAGCATGTACCCCTTCACACAGCTGCAGACCCTCGTCTGGCCGTCCGTGCTCTCGGTACACTCGTGGTCACAGTCGCCGTTGTTCACGGAGCAGTTTGTGGCGGTTTGATCTGAGTGACAGCGGGAAGCAGACGTTTTAAAACCCGGACAAAGTCAAGTTACGCATCATAAAAGGGATGGAGAGACGGACTCACTGTGACTGCAGTATTTGCCCTCGTATCCGGGGTTACAGCGGCAGACGTAGTCTTGGTACTGATCCACACACTGACCATGAACACACATGTGGGACTGACACTGGTTCCCATCTGAAACAGTCACATTGACCTTACCCACAATGCTCTGCAGGGACAGACTTCCACACAGTGCAGACCGACGACCTTCTCTGTGTTCACGTCGTTTTAAATGAAACTGTGTTCAGCAGAGCGGGAAATGTTCTAGCAAACTTTTACTATATTCTCTCTGGGAAAAGAAATAAACTAAACTAAAAAACAAACAAAAAAGGCTGCTAATGCCGGGCCAACAGGTGTATTTGAAGTGTTCAGTACAGTTTTACAGACTTTCAGGGCCAGAGCCATAAAACAATGTGGGCCCATTTTACCATCTCTAACTTAGTTGAGGTTTAGGC
>CM026207.1:1469099-1569099 GCA_014839995.1 Xenentodon cancila
CATCATTTTGGACCAATGAGTGCTTTCTTAAAAAGATGTCTTACCGTTGCTTCCCTGGTTTGAAAAATCTCTCTGGCCTCTTCAAAGTCACACCTTTCTTCTATGCATTCACGCTCCATTGAGGGGGGTTTTAGCTCTTCCAGGAAACTATTTGCCCGACGAGAACGGAGCAGCATGTGAGCTTGAGGAGCATCCGAGAACACTGCACAAAAAGAAAGCATTCGGCTGCAGCAGGGATGGAGCCCAACGTCGAAATGCAGCTTGGAGGCTTTTACTTTGAATGAAGACATTAAGTCCAAGTGTGCGCGTTGGCCTGACTGTATGGGTATTCACAGTATGTGTTGAACAGTTTTTGCCTGTTTGAAAATCCACAGCCAACACTTGTATGTGAGGCCCATCTGAGATAAAAATGGCCCACATCTGGGATCATCCACTCAATCCACGCCGGCTCACTTGAATGGCCAACTTGGGCTCACTTATGTGGTTGGCCGAAGTGGGACCCAGATAAGACAACCAGTTTGGACCCATGCACCTTCATCACCCATGAACATTTCAGATGGGGCATGAGACATGAAACCTGTGCACGGTTCAGTGTGGGGCTAATTTTTCAGCTTATTTACTTGTCTCTTGGGCCACACATACTACTGTTGGCTCAGTAAACTTCACACAACACCCCTTCTTACTGAATATTTACTCTTTTAAAGAGTCTATGAAGGACGGTGGAAACGATCAGCTGAACTCTGAGACACAGGCTGTCTCTTGTAACAGCCCAGCTGTCCCTCTGTCCCTCGGACATTAGCCCAGGAATCAGTTGACTTGGGTAGTAACCGTCCAAACACACCCACCTGACAGACTGATGACGGATGCAGACCACAGAGTGACGAGAACACACACCGGCAGCGCGAGGCGGGACATGACCTCTGTCAAACCTGCAGTAATTCAGATGACGCGGTCACCTCCTCGGTGTTTACCAACAATCTCCACCAGTGATAAATTTAAGCCGGATTTAAGCCAGCTAAAGTGAAGAGCTCTGAAAGAGCAGGGAAAGACACAGACAGCCTTGTCAAGTACAATTACATGTTACTCAACTCAACTTTATAACGCACTTTAAAAACACCAAAGTGCTGAACACAGACATGGGTTCAGAGAAAAGCGTAAAACAAGTGTAAACAAAAAAGCATAAAACACAAGTGAAACAGGAGGATTTAAAACGGGAAGTGAGTCGGTCTGGTTCCAGCTTGGAGCAGCGACTGAACCAGCGCGGCCGCCTCGAAGCTTCCTCTGAGTCTTAGAGACGACTGACAGTCACTGATCTGCTGAGCTGAGGGAGCGTCACGGAGGTCAGACCGACCACAGAGACGTTTAAAGACAAAAGAATTTTAAAATCAAAGTGTAAACGAACCAGGAGCCAACGAAGTGATGATAAAATTGGAGTCATGTGCTCTCGTTTTCTTGCACCAATTAAACAAATGTTAACAAATGTTCCAAATCTTTAAAGAACGGCAGCTTTAGAGACGCATTGCCACAGTATTGATCTTTTTTGTGTTTTCACAGGAAACAGAGGGTCTTACAGCAGAAACACTGCAGACGATGACTCCTGTTTGGACCTCTGTGACCTCTGACCCCACCAGCTCAATGACAGCCGACATCACCTCCTAAAGCTGGTCCAGCGTCATCAAAACAAGACATCTAGACCAGCTGATGTACAAGACGGACAAGTGTTTTCGTACTTACGTGTGAAGAGCAAATGCCGTGGACAGAAACAATCCCCTGGTTCCTTTTGGTGCGTTAATAACTAACTAACAGTGTTTACTGAGAGTTCACAGTCTGCAGACGATCACTGCCAACACTGTCAACACACACAAACCTCCCCTTTAACCTCCATACACCCACCCACCTCTGCTGCAGAAAGCTCTGGTTCTTGTTTGAAGTCTGGGATTATTCACTTTAAAACAACATCATTTAAAGAGTACAGGAAAAAAACGCCCACATATGTTTGTGAACTGTGTTAAAGCACAATGTTAAAAGACAGCTGCATTTCAACAAAAAGTACCAAGGACGTCTTTACAATCAGAAATGTACTTTTAGTCTTGTTGAAATTCATTTGAAGAATAATTGGCTTCTTTCACAAAGTGTCTTCTAGCTGCAGGAATCTTCTGTGTCTGCTATCAGTAAAACTCAGCCAAGTAAGATCCGGCATAAGGGCATAAGCACCCTGACATTTGACCTCAAACCATCCTCACAATAGTACAAATACAATGGGGCGCTTCAAATGGACCTGCACTAACATTTAAAGCAATTACATACGTTATATGTTTTTATTATTGGCTTTTTACAAATCCTACATACATCATACATCCTTTCCTGAGACCTCACAACGAGCACGTACATGCATGCGCAAAGGTGCAACCCCAATAAGCTCCACCTAGACTGTGATGCAGCCGAGGGAGGAGGAGCTCCAGCGGAAGGGAGACCTGGTTGTCCTTCATCTGAGACGTCCAACTCTGCTTAGGACAACTCCAGCTCTTACCTGAAGGTGGCGCTATGACAAAAACACAAACAAATCTGTGGACATGACTGAGGACATATTATGACGGTTTTACATTCTTTTTGAAAACGTGAACGTTCAGAGTAACGTCCAGAGAACAAAAACTCAATTTAAAATTTTAGGAGGCAGCAGACAATAGGCATCAGATAAAATCAGATATGTGGGAAGAAGGAGAAGAAAACCCCTGTAACAAAGACTGCCCAAACTCCAGGGACTTGGAGGACAAAAACAATGACATAATGGCTTTATTTAACTATACACGCACACACATATATATATATATATATATAAAAACACATCTCATTATCAAACATAACTTACACATTTGTATAGTATTTATAATATGTATAAATATTTATATAATTATTTATGTATATATATTTATATAGCTTATAAATCTTCCCAGATTAGACACTTAAAAAATTGAGAAAAAAAATACATGAGCATAAAAACAACCTGTTTTCGTCCCTGAGGAAGATGAAGTTTGACTTTATTCCTCTTACTTACCCCTGAAGACAAGCCACTTCATTTAAAGTGACAAGAACCCGTCTAAGAACCCTTAACTGGAACCCTTACCAGTTAACGGTTCCGGTCCAACACATCCTGACTATTCTACCGTTGCTGTTGGTGTGTTTTTAACAGACCGTTTCTGCATCCTGGTTTAATGTTGCTCAACAAATAATCACACATTGTTAAAATGTTGTGTTTTTGCCATATTTACCAAACTTTAAGACCTGGTCATTTTTTAATAACTGATACTTGACTTGAGTTTTTCTTCTCACATGAATTCATGCTGATGAACAAAACGTGCGCAGGACTGAGCGTGGCGTGCGTTGTAAGAAACTGGAGCTCCAGTCACAGGTGTGGTCTGTTTGTCACGTGTCACACTGGTCACATGACCCTGCGTGATGCTACAGGAGACAGTGAATGCGTTCCTGTAGAAATGCCGGTGTGGTTCCTGCTGCGAACACGCTCGGGTGAGGAACCTGCCTCCAGGGAGTCGCTGTGAGCCTCCAGCTGTGGAAACCAGGACACTGATTAGGGATAACTCGTCATCTGCTCATCTTCTTTTGTGTCTCAGCCTCGTTCTAGCAGCTCAGTTTACATCTGTGTCCTGCGCTGTTTTAATTTTTGCAGAATGAAAGCTGGCCTCCAGACATAAAAGAGACATCTCTGGTTCCACAGGTGATGAAGTAACTAACAGGGATTGAGGACTAGGAAGGAGGGTGTGGCGTTCCCGAGCACACAGCTCTGTCCTCAACTGGACCGTCTGTCATCAGACCCACTTCTTGCTTGTTCTCTTTATGTTTCACCTGCAGCTTCGCAGCCTGGAATCCTGCAAATTAAAATGTTACATGTACAGACAGTACTGCAGGTTGGAAATGTTCATTTAGATCTATAAAATCCATAAAAACTATACAACAACTACAACTCTGTGTATATATATATCTCAGTGTTTGTATGGGCTAACATCCTAGATAAAAACGGGCATTGAATCGAATATAGAGAGTAAGTCAATTCAGTTTAGCTTTATTTATCAAATCATGCCAGATGTCCTGAAGGCACTTCAAGAACACACTTCAACTCATTCCAAATGAATCCAATGCAAAGCCAATAATAACGATAAAAAGAAAACACCCAAGGAAATCCAGAGACTGCACCAAAACGTTTCTTGGATACAATCCCCGGTCCTGATCCAGCACCAGGCGACTGTGGAAATAGAAAACACCTCTTTAACAGGAAGAACCCTTCGGCAGAACCAGACTCAGGACGGGCGACTGTCTGCTTCGACTGGCTGCAGGTTGAGACGTAGCTCCCTTTTATGACCAGTATTCTTTTTACAGTTACTTCTTCAAATGCAAACCTTATATTCAAAGTTTTAATTCATGTTGAAAAAAAAAGTGTCTATTTAATTACTTACTCATTATTGCCCCATAGTGAGCAGCAGTCCGAGAGAATTTCACTACGGCTGCATCCACGTGTGAAGCCAACAACAACAAATTCAGCAGCGTTTGCTGTTTCGTCTGCACATCGTTGTTTATAGTTTATAAGGCACGCCTGTAAAGTCTTCTTCATCTTTGAGTGTCATAGGCGGATGACTACCATCTGAACAGTGCATTACAGCTACTGGGCTGGTGTTGTCGCTCTGGGAGTATGCAGTTCTGGGCCTCAGTCTCTACACAAACGTAGTCACATTGCTGAGAGTAAGTTGCATGACTGCAGTACTCGAACTCCGCACTAGTCTGAAGCGTTGAAGAACCTGCTGAGACTCTGTTCCTGCTCTTACATTTGGACACGTTGTGAGCAGTGACCAACTCATGAAGTTCAAGGGACTTTTAGAACTGTTAAAAAATTGGTGCAAGATTGAAAAATGATGTCTTGTTTTGTATATTTGTTACCAAAACATTTATAATATTGTGGTGGAAATGAGAAAAGAATGTGTGTAATGATGCTGCGCCCCCACATTTTATAGTTGTGCCCCTACAAAAGGTTATTTTCTAATTGCTCCTAATAGAAAAATAAAAAATCTTAGTTAGGACCCAGGATGTTCTAGAGAGTCCATACTTCCCCTCCTAAAAGGAAAAAGCATATATTAGTGTATTTTAATGAGTTGGCAGCTCCTGATGGGGGCGTTTCCTTTACAGGTTAACTGAGGAGCATCATTTCATACATTTTCTGAACATTTGCTTACATTATGAGCATATGTCATACAGCGGGAGTCAAACCAGGAACCTTCTCGGTGTGAGGCAACAGTGCTGACCACTAAGCCACTGTGCTGCCCCTAAAAGGCAGATGTAGAGAAGAAAGGTGTGGGAGGGAACTGAAGATAAAGTGATGAAGGAGGAGTGAAAGTAATTTCCTCATAAACTGAACATTTGGAGATTTACTTTAAAAATGCAAGTAATCTGTTATCATTTAACTCTCGAAATAGTCCAGTGTCAGCCAAATGTGCAGTTGCGTTTGTCGATATCATGTACTCAGATGATCCCATGAGATGTTTTTGCATTGTCAAGTCTTTGTTTGCTGCTGCAAAACAAAGTGATAAATGAAAGTAGGCTGCTCATTGTGAAGCCCGGCTGTTTCCAGGGTTGGATTACCGGATTGTTGTGCAACTGCTTGTTCAGCTGATGAAAGAAACACTTGAAAACTGAACACGAAGATTACAGATAAGCCAAAGATTTGATGCAAGAAAGCTTCTGCACTGATTACAAGTCAAATAATTAGCATTTTTTTATTCAATGTCAGTACAAATGTGTAGTTACAAAAGAGAGCAATGAAATAATAATCCAAAAACTCCAAAGAAAGTACCACATCGTTCTCAGACCAGTTCCTCGTCACTCAGGATGATTGATGTTGATTTAACTGCTGAGGACAGATGGGTGTATTTATCCAGGTTGGGTTCTGTTGCCTTCTTCTTTTTTTACTTCCCACCATCACCAGGTGTTTTGTCAGCGGACATCTTTCAAATGTTGGCTTTCTTTCAGTAAAGTGGCTTTAGAAGAGTTTTTGTCCCGAGCTGTCGCTACTTGAATGAACTGAACCACTGAGACAGTTTTAAAATTAAAAATCAGCTGATTAGAAAACAACAATAACAAAACTGTTGCCTTAAAATGATTATCACTTATCACAAATATATTACTTCTACATGCCATAATTCATCGAACAAAATGCTGAAACAAGACATTTGAGATACTTTTATTGGAAGGACAAGAGAAAGAGGAGGGTGGAGAATGATGGAGTGATAACAAATCAGCATCTCTTGTTTCTCCTCTGAATGTGTTCTTGCTGTTTCATGGTTAAGGAGGTCACATGGCGAGGCACGAGGCCCAGTTCTTCTTCAGGGGGACAATGAAGACACTCCTCCCTGTCCTCCGCTTCCTCCCCTTTTGTATTCAGGCCGTCAGATAACGCTGGATGTAAAAGAAGTTTTGTTTTGAGCGATGCTTATAAATCCAACAAAGCCTTGTCCATCCAGCTCATCTTCCCAAAAACCTGCTCAGGACGATGCTGCGCAGCTCAGACGGAGCGGTGAGTGTTTTCTGGAGCTGCATGAAAAGGATTTTATTTTCATTTCTGAGAGCAGATTAGATTCATAATTAACTTTTTTTTTGTCTGGCTTGAGCATATTTTTATAGAAGTAAAAATCATGAAAAAGAAAGAAAAGTTTATAAACTAATACTTTTCTTCAACTACTGAACTGATCTCAGTACCAAACAGGTATAATATAGGTGGTGTTTACTGACACCAGAGGAGGTGAAACTACAGAATTCATCCTGCAAACGTTCGTCATTACAGACGAAAATACAAGTAAAACTAGTAACTGACTTTAGACCAGGATAAAGATGATGGTGCTTGTTGTCACACTGATTTAGTCTCGTCATCCCCAGTAGCTGAGCGGCGTGAGCGCCGACTTATCGCCGCCAGGGACTTTTCCCATCCACAAAAGAAATAAAACAAGCTTTTAAGTCATTTATTTTTACAATAAAACAACACCACTTGGTCAAAGTGGTGTAAGTAAATAGCTGAAACGTGGTTGCACTATAAAAGTCCAGATGTCCTGCTCCCAACAGGACTAAAAGCCAGAGAGACGAAACAGTTTTCTTCAGTGGTGTTTCAGAACGATACGGTCTGGGAAGGTCCTTAAGAAGAAGAATAGGTTGGTCCAGAGATCGGGGCCTTCTACTGAAAAAGCTCAGTTTCTTCACTCCTCCAGCCTGGATCTGGGAAAGATTAAGAGCATAGGACTTTTGGACCTCAGAGTTCTGGTTAGAGTTTAAGGAAAAGACAAAAAAGTATATGAAAACACTGATTAAAAGCCTGGGCTCTATTGTCTTCTGCTTCCTCCAGATGTTGTCAAGCTTGCTGGGACTTCTCGTCCTGACCTCCATCTGCCCAGGAATGCTGCTACCAAACACCACCAGACCCATGCCCTCTGAAGAGGAAGGTTCCACCTCTGACCGCAACACTTTCCACTGGGACGGAGCAAACAACGTGGAGCCGCCCAAGGATCTGCCCCCGTGGTCGCCCAACGGCAGACCCTTGCAGATTCCCCCTGCAGATGAGCAGTGGCTGCCCAGTGGAAACATGACCAATGGCCCCAACAACCTACGACTGTTCGGGAGCACCGCTTCGCCCATGCCTCCCGTGCCTGATACGACAATCTGTGACATGCTGTTCAATCAGCCGGTTCCACCGCCGCTGGACCAGATTCCATTTTTCTGTATCTGCTCACGCTGCAAAGGAACTGTGGGGTCTAAAGGAGACCATGGAGACCGGGGCCCTCCAGGCATGTAGACTGTCTTACATTTTCTTTTGAGTTTATACATTTGTCTTAATTCTGAAGTAGCTCATGATGGCCAGAAATTGAAAACTGGCCATCTCAGTATCTAGGTGCTCTAAAGAAATTAGAGTAATGCAAGTCATATGCAGCATGTGGAAGATTCCTCTCTAAGAAATTCATTCTAAAATTACAAACCAAAATGTGATGAAATTTCAAGAATAGGACGATGAATGCTCACCTGACTGTCACCTTGATCAGGAGCACCTGGAAGCCCTGGGATGAGAGGGATGACAGGGTTCAAAGGCTATCAAGGATTCACAGGCCCCCAGGGCATAAAGGGTGAGTCACGTTTCTGACACCTTCATCACTGCGCTGAAAACAACAGTAATAACACAATTCAGGCCTGTTGTTGCAGCTTTGGGTCGTAATATTGACAGATTCAACTGTGACTGCAGTGGGTCCAGCGTCAAAAGGGCAACAAATATGATTGAATCTCGGCATTCTGCTCAATTTTCTAATGACTGACGTGACACATGAACAGTGATGCTCAGGTGTGAAGTCTCATTAAGTGTCATACAGAGTTAAAGGTTGCTTCACAGTTTTCAAACCCTTAGCCTTTCTCTTAAATACTGTATGTGTTTGTTTCATAAACATAATGTGGAAAGTAAGAATGCTTTCTGCGTGAGAGTGAAAAACCACGAGCGTGGCCGTCATGGGTAAGTTTTTGTGTTTGAAGTTCCTCGGGAAGAGTCTGAGCTGCCATCCTCAGCGTCTCCGGGGAGGTCCTCAGTCAGACAGTGAATACTTGTCCTTCTGTCGGTTTGGACATTGTGATGCTGAGAGCTGAGCCATCATCTACTTCCTGGTCTTATTTACTCTGAAAGTAGCCCTCTTACCTATTTATGGCTGCCGTCATTCTTCCCTAAACTCTAACTACACCCAGTGTGCCTGCGACTTAGATGCATGCCCGTAGCATAAAGGTGCCACTGCCGTGCTTCACCATGGTGAGGTGATGAGCCCTACATGATGTACACCACAACACAAGAAATATCATGTGGTCCTTACCAGGTCTTAAAATCAGAAAAAATAACACCACAGATGAAATGCAGAATTTAACATATAACACTACAGGATTACTGATGAATAAAAATAAATAAATAAATATATTCAAAAAATTACCCAAATTTCAAAGCAGCGAAGGGAGGAGTTTTGTTGATGTTTTGTTTCAAATATAACCAGATGTGATGTCATCCAGAAATAGCTTTTTCAACCTTTTAGGCCCCACCACAGTATTTCAATCAGGTTAAGATCTGGACTTTGAGGGTTATGCTGCAACAGCTTGCTTCTTTTCTTATTCAGAACCAGAGTTTATTACAAAAAAAGGAGGCGGAGACCAACATATTATATCACATCTTCAGTTGGCTGCGATCCTTCATCCTGAGTTTACATGAGGCGACAGTGAAGGATGAAGCGTCCATCAGAACTAAGCTCATGAACAGCGAGCACCTACCTAAATCAGCTTGAGGTCTGAGAGGCCAGAAAAGAGCCACCACCTACTCAAAGGTCACGTCAGTTTCTGTGACAGCGTACTTCTGCAGTAGCCAATCAGCAACTTGGTAAAAACACACCTTCAGCAGCACCAGACTAGTTTCATTTTGTTTAGTTTGATTGTCAATTTGCTGCAATGTCAAAATGTATCGACAAAGATTTTCTTGAAACTTGTATTTTTGTTGACTGTTTCAGGTCAGAAGGGCGACCCGGGAGAGAAGGGACAGTCTGGCATGATCGGTTTTACAGGGACAAAGGGCGAACGAGGATTTAAAGGTCTGCTGGGATCACAAAGTGTGATTTTAAGTTTGACACCTTAGGCCTTATCACTCCTGAGCTGCAGCTTGGTTTCACTTAAGATTATTACACAGAATTTCTTAACTCGTTTTCAGGAATCATTAGAAGGTGCTTTGTAAAACAAGCTTGAGGACACTGAAGCTCAGAATCACATTTAACTGACTTTACACATGCATATTCTTATGCATTGTTTTTGTTTCCAGGGGAGAAAGGTGACCAAGGATCGATGGGTCCTCCAGGTTCACAGGGGCCCCAGGGTGAAACAGGTATATGCCCTGCCTCATGTGAAAGTGTCCCTGGAGCACCGGGACCACAAGGAACGCCTGGTTCAGTTGGAGCACGAGGCCTGCCAGGGGTGCAGGGACCGGTGGGGCCTAATGGTATTAAAGGTGACAAGGGTGACCTCGGTTTACCCGGGGAGCCCGGTTTAAATGGCCAGAAGGGTGTTCAAGGTGAGCAGGGCATCTGTAATTGCACAGATGGAGCAGATGGTGCTGATGGGAAACCAGGCGAAAAAGGCAGTAAAGGGGAGAAAGGCAATACTGGGGCAGAGGGTTTACAGGGCCCTGTTGGGTTGAAAGGCAGCCAGGGTGATATGGGTCTCATGGGGCTGCCCGGTCCCTGCTCGCCCGCCATCCAGTCAGCATTCTCTGCCTGTCTTAATCAGTCATTTCCCGCTCAGAATTGGCCAGTTTCTTTCCCAAACATCCTTACCAACATGCAGGGGCACTTCAACCCATCAATGGGCATCTACAAAGCCCCCGTCAACGGCACTTACGTCTTTTCCTTCAACCTGGCAACAGCCGAGAAGACTCTTAAAGTTGGTCTGTTCCAAAACTTCTACCCTGTAGTCAAAGCTACAGAAACGTCCACCCAAGCAACCATTAGTCAGATGGTTGTGCTCCACCTCACTATGGGGGACATGATATGGCTGCAGGTGAAGGACAGCACAACCAACGGCATGTTTGCTGGCAGTGAAAGAACCAGCACGTTCTCTGGGTACCTGCTGCACCCCGACTCCTGCGAATTACCCTTCAACCGACATCACTTCATCATGAAACCTTTCCCTGAGGATGGTTTTGGCTGGGATGGGCCACAAATCAACACCACTGATGCACCAAATTAGACTCTGCTCAGTAAAACATTTTTAGTTGAAGCATCCACGGACACCCAATCAAATGTATCTAACATGCATGTTTTAAAGGAGGGGTATTTGCACCCTTGTCTGTATACTTGTTGAGATGAGGGTTTCTGTCAGAGAGGTTGCTGTAGTGTTGCTGATTTCATACAGTTGGCGCTCTTCACTGTCATCTGATGTGAAGGTAAACAGTATAAGGGACTCTAAAGGTGATGTGACAACTGAAGAAAGTGAAATCTGGATCCCCTATTTCCTTTAACTTACTCCACATCCTTCTGGACATACTTGAATTCGACTGGAGGTCAGTCCAACTTTTTAGAGCAGATCTTAACAACCACTTGAGCCATTAATGCAACTGAAACAATTATCTCTGTTTTTTTGGCGAAATGTATGGAAAACTGCTGGTTGGATTTTCATAAATTGAAGCTCCGTCCATCATCAGTTCAGGAGCTGTGAAAGAAAAATGTGAATAAATCAGGAATATTTTTCACTCTACTGTGTGTCTCTAAAAAGCCTGCTGTATTTCTTAAAACTTAACCAATTTGCAGAATAACCATAAGATTTTTCAGTATGAGAGGAAAAATGAAGAAAAATACCCCTCTTTTAAACGTGGAGATAAATTCTCGCTCTTGATTCAACACTGCACCTACGGTCGTCTTGCTTGTGCCGGGCTAATAAAAATCTGCATTGAATTCAATTCCATTTTGTCAACGTGGCCAAAGACCTTTTATTGGTCGAAGTTCAGACGCGCTCTAATGTTAAATGTTTTAAAAAATATACAACTTTAGAATAGAGCTACATTTAATCCTTATGACCGGCTCGCTGAAGCTTTGTTTTAGAGCTTTAATAATTTTGACTTTTTATATGTGGGTGAAGCATAAACAATAAATTTGATCAAACTGCAACTAAAGCAGAGCCTTGATTTTAACTCCGCCAACTTTTTATTTTATAAAGTTTATTTCAGACAAAAGAGACAGCTGTCTGAGGTTTGTTTTTCAAAACGATAATGTTTTGTTTTTCAAATTGATGTAATTTTAAATAAAAGTTCACTTCCACAACAGTTCTTTACAGTTTGGCGACAGGATGAAGACAGAATGTTTAAGTCTTAAATTCATTTTTGTGTTGGAGATTAAACCGGATGGAGCACTGATCTGGTTCGGTCTTTGGTCCGGTTTCATTGAGCTTTGTTTAAGCTCAGCTATGTTTTCAGGCTGTTTTCAGCAAATGATGCTAAAACAATCATAAAAACTAACAATATGAAACTTACAGGTCTGCAGTTTCGTTCCTTTATTCAAACATTCATGAAGATTACACTACACTTGAAAAGGCTTTGGTTCAGATGAATTATTTACATTTAATCTCCAGCCAATATTTTCCCTCCTGGCTGCTGAAGGAGAAGGCATTTCGATCTGGTAATAGAAAGAGACGGAGGAGACAGAACAGGCGAGGAGGCACTGAAGGATGCTGTAAAATAAACTAGAGATGGAGGATCCAGGATGTAGCACTGAGAAATAGACGGAATTGTAGGTCCAACTAAAGCGAGTTTAACAAAATTCACGTTGTTCTCAAATTCTCCACACAAATTGTCAAAGTGCTGCACTTGCTTTGTAAAATAAAGTTTAACTAAACTACTGGTGCTTCTGGTTAAATGAGATGGTAAATTAAATAAATATAATATTCTGATACCCGGATATTTGTGCGTTAGGCAGGTCTCCAGCTTCCTTTTATCTTACAGCGAGCTTCAAAACACGGCTGCCTCACTCACTCTGTGAATGTAACGTCCAGTTATGCTTCAGCTCGTTTGAGCTGTTAGAAGGATGAGCACGGGCTAAAGACCTCAGCTGTGTGGCAACACAAACGGACTGAGGACGAGGCAGCTTTGCCTCAAACTAGCGGAAATCTGGTGTACCACAAGAAGCAGCTTCAAGGGTTACAAAGACTAATTTATGCCTAAGTTTTTGTTGGCATGGCGGCAAAAATCTGGAGGACAGATGTCAAAGAGGTACACTCTCTTTAAAAGTCTAGCTCCGCCCCCTAAAACCAGCTGCTATGAACACAGCTGTAGAGATGTTGAAAACTGAGCATCTGTACCGTATCTCTGTCATATTTTGATCAAATCATGTCAAGAACATGTTGTGGAGAGGAAAGAAGGCAGAGTGGACCCCGGCTCTGCAGCCACGGTGGGGTATTGTTTAACGACAGGGAACCTCTGGCACTGCAAGCTGAACAGAATCATAACAGCAGACGTTGTTTCCTGAATAATTTCTTTAAGGTCAATAGATAACTGCATTAAAATGAATGAATGTACGGGAACTCCAGTTAGAGTGACTTAGTCAAGCTTAAACTGCTAACTTGTGGTAACTGATAAAAAGGTGTGTGACTTCCTGGATGATGGGGCTCCTCTGCCAGTTCTTTAGGGGCTTGAGAGGGAGGACGGCCTTGACAGCTTGGGGGAAGAAGCTGGTTGCCAGGTGAGGTCATCTGAAAGTAAACTCCAAGGAACTTAAAGCACTCCACCGTCTCCACTTCCTTACCTCTGATGGAGAGGGTGGGGAGCGCAGAAGAGGAGGGGGCTGAGGACACGCCCCTGTGGGATTCTGTGTGCAGGATGAGAGTGGAGGATGTGCAGTCTCCCATCCTGGCGTCCTGGGTGGGGTACAGCTGAGGCCCAAGTTGCGCAGTTTGGCCCGTTTTCTATTTGTCTATTTTTGGACACTGATAGCTTTCACAGAACGTGTTGCTGACATCTCAGAGGGTTTGTCCAGTTTACTTACACAGTCTATGATGTCAAGATACAGTTTCCATAAATGTCTTATCAAGGAGCTCAACATCCCGTGATCTCTGCATGAATTCCTGATCTGGATAATGAAAGTATATCACAGAAATAAAGATCAATTAAATCACAGATGTGTCAAAGAAACTTTATTGTCTTGATCAAACACAGAGAAACACATCTTTCAGTGGCCGGAGCTCGGCAATGATCATAAACACGCCGGTAAACCTGCAGCAGGATGGATGGAAAAGAATCAAGGTCTCTCAATAATCCTGAGTTTAGACCTCAACCTGACTGAAATGCTGTGATGGACCTCAAGAGAACCGTACGTAAATAATGAACTGAAGCAACGTGGGACGAGATTCCAGACCTGCAAAAAGCTGACAAAGATAACTAGCAGAAAGAAAAGTGGAGCTTTTGACATCGAAACAGATGATCAGATGAAGCAGGTCTTTACGTTCAGGTCTTGGAAAGTGATCTGCAGAGATCTTAAACAGCTGACTGTTAACGTTAAACATGCATCCTTCAATTATCAGCGTTGTTCTTCAGTGTTTCAGCTGGTGCTCCAGCTGTCACCACCTTTCCAACTCTCTACTTTTCCTTGGGCGCCATGTCGTCACCGCCAGACACGTTGCCTTCTTCGTCTTCGTCATCGCCGATGATCCCCTTCAGGTAGGAGCGCTTGAATTCCTGAAACACCATTTCATCCTCCACCTCACTGCAAACAACAGAGAGTGAGCTGCAGGTGGAGAAGCAGCCGTGGGACGGAGCTCGTGTAGGGTTGGGCGCAGAAGAGGACAGCGTTACAGGGTTACAACAAGCATCCACTTGGTGATAACAGCTCTCTTCTAGTCTTTGCAACGAATCCTGACTTGTGTTGTTAATCCTGCCTGATATAATGTGGTGTTTCATGGTGTTGCTTCAGGGACCTCCCTGGACCAGATGTGGTCTTGAAGGCAGCAGATGTTGTGCTGAAATCTCTGTACTTTATTAATGTTGCCATGACAGCAGTGGAAATGAGCTTTGTCTAGAGCACTCACACCACCCGGGACCATCACAGAACCTGGCTTTTAGATCTGTTGATGATAACAGCCTGGATGGTTCTTCTTTGTCGTTGTTCCGGGAACACAGCACTAGTTTCTTCTTTAAAAACAAAGATCTGTTCCGATGATTTGACATATTACAACACGTGTCATGTCAGCTGTGTGAGGGTTCATGCGAATGCCTCCGAGTCCAGAGACGTCAATGCTCGCTCTGGACAAGGCTGGCATAATACTTCTCTGTTGCATTACAAATATAGGGGGAGTGGTGGCCTAGTGGTTACAGTGGTGGGCTTGGGCGTGGATGTTGATGGGTTAAATTTTAATTTCGGTGTGTATCGTACATACAGCATGTGCACAATGTCCACACTGACAAGAAAGGGAAGAAAAAAAAAAAATATGTAGGTGTCATTTGTGAATGCAGATTTGCATACTAGTGATTGACACAAGGTTTCCCTCAATATTCTCTTCTGTTGGTGACCAACCTGCGGCAGCGTTACCTGTCCGAGGTGTCCAGGTTAGAATCGTGGGTACTGCTCTTCCTGACCTCAGCTGTGAGAAATATCAGTTTTTATTTTCTGTTTGTCACCTCTTATTTGAGGTTTTTGCAGATTTGAGATGCAAGAGTGGATGTATATAAAGAAATCATGGTAAATTGTTGAGAAAAATTCATGTAACATGTTGGGTTTATATCTGGACTCCTATTATCATCAGCCGGTCAAGCAGAGGTCTTTTGTCACTTAGTGGACATAAAGACAGGATGTCCGCAAACAGGAAAGCTGATACTGCCGTCAAGGACAAGGGAAAATGAGCGGGAGCCAACAGAGGAATGAAGCTGCAAAGAGAGCTGATGCAGTGATAGGAAATGCTAGAACGTGATACTGTCCCTTGATGAAGTGAACAAAAGCAACAACAAGTACAAGAATATTCAGTCTCAGCAAATCTGCCATTCGATCTGTCCTCAGAGCTCCGTCTCATTTATTCATTCAAAACGTCAACACGCGATGCATCTGATAATCAACCAGACCAAAAGACACTGAAACTCTGGAGCATATTTACCTGTCCTTCACTGTTGGCAGCAAAAAGAAAGAAGATTGATGTTTGAGTAGGTTTTAATGGAGGGCTAAGTACATCATGGATAAAAGAAAAGCTTTTCCCACAAGTTCACCTGTGTCAGGTTTGGGATGCATCAGTTTGAAGGGAACTTCCAGGCCGACCTCACTGAAACACAAAAACAAGCATCTTCAGAAGCGTCTTTCACTGGAAAGAGTAAAAGAGTAGAGATGGTTTCAAAACGGATCGATCGTAGATTTATCTTCCTGAACTCCAGATTTAAGTTACAAAGCAACACTGACTCGTAAAACTACACTTTATCACCACAGCATAGTGGTGTTATAAAAAAGCCCTTTTTCTACGTTATTTTTCTTAATCTGCAGGTATTAGTAGTACAAGCGTTTTATATAGTAAATTTGTAGACAGACTAAACTGTAGCATTTTGGTAGATACTATAAAATTATATAAAAGTAGTGTCATCCTGCGGTGATTTACTGCAATCCACAAAAAACGTTCAAATAAATTACAGCTAGCACTCTTTAAAAGAATAATAAAGGAGTGCTGCCAGTATTTTACTGAGACATTTTTACGAGCAGAAACAGAAGAGTGAAGTAAATAAGTAAACGGGTAAAGTAGGTTCAAAATAAGACGGAACGGGGATATAAAAACCGGAAAACAGACTCATTTAAAACAAATCTGAGTCAATTCTTGCAAACATGAAGAACAAGTGAAAAACTCTGACCACATGTTTCACTTTGAAGTATTTTCTTTGCTTTGTATTCCAAATCAACTTTTTAATTTATTATTGAATATAAATGTTTTAAAAATATTACAAAAACTGTAATGTCACTTAAAGTGATGTTTTTCCTCTAAAAAAGGTCAAAGTCTTTATGTAATTTTTCAGTTAAAGTAGATTACATTACATTTAGCAGAAGCTTTTATCTAAAAAAAACAGAGAAAACAATCAAACTACAGTAAACATGTAAACAAGTAAATACGGTAAAAATGTAAAAATGTAAACATCAAATACGGTAAACATGTAAACTTGTAAAGATGTAAATACTGTAAATACGGTAAATACGGTAAACATGTAAACATGTAAATATGGTAAACATGTAAATACGGTAAATATGTAAATATGTAAATGTGTAAACTTGTAAACATGTAAATACGGTAAATACGGTAAACATGTAAATATGGTAAACATGTAAACATGTAAATTTGTAAACATGTAAATACGGTAAATACGGTAAACATGTAAATACGGTAAACATGTAAACATGTAAATATGGTAAACATGTAAACATGTAAACGTGTAAACTTGTAAACATGTAAATACGGTAAATACGGTAAACATGTAAATACGGTAAACATGTAAACATGTAAACATGTAAATATGGTAAACATGTAAACATGTAAACGTGTAAACTTGTAAACATGTAAATACGGTAAATACGGTAAACATGTAAATACGGTAAACATGTAAACATGTAAATATGGTAAACATGTAAACATGTAAACTTGTAAACATGTAAATACGGTAAATACTGTAAATATGTAAACATGTAAATATGTAAACATGTAAATATGGTAAACATGTAAACATGTAAACGTGTAAACTTGTAAACATGTAAATATGGTAAATACGGTAAACATGTAAACATGTAAATATGGTAAACATGTAAACGTGTAAACTTGTAAACATGTAAATACGGTAAATACGGTAAATACGGTAAACATGTAAATACGGTAAACATGTAAATACGGTAAATACGGTAAAGTGTGGGTAAAAATGTGCAGGAAATGAATATATTTGTTCTCCAAAGTCAACGCAGTCATTATGAAAATAACTGGATGTAAACTCACCTTGACCCCATCATCCTGTAGGCATGTTGGAGACAAACATGAAGATCAGATCATGACTGTTTTGGGTCGTGGAGATAATTAATTAATTCATTAGGTGGACAGTTCAACATCGGCCCAAGACTGGAAAAGCTTCATACAGCACACACGTATGTGTTGGTTGCTTAATGTTCTGTTTTTTGAAAGTCTGTTTCTTTGTGTGTTTGGTTCTGGTCCGACTTCCCCGACTCCCGTCTGTGCGGCGCCACCTGTAACGCGGCTCACGCTGAAAATAACAGCAACTGTGTTCCCAGGCCAGCTACTGTGTCGGGGTCTCCTCGAGGTGGGACATCCCTGGAACACCTCACCAGGGAGGTGTCCAGGTGGCTTCCTATTCAGATGCCTCAGCTGACTCCTCTCGATGTGAAGCAGCAGCGGCTCCACCCCGAGCTCCTCCTGAATGACTGACCTTCTCACCCTCTCTAAGGGAGCGCCCAGCCACCTTGCAGAGGAAACTCATTTCAGCCGCTGTGATCTTTCGGGCATTACCCAAAGTTCATGACCATAGGTGAGGGTGGGCGCTTAGATTGACCGGTAAATCAAGAGCTTCACGTTGCGACTCAGCTCCTTCTTCACCACGACGGTCCGGTACACCGACCACATGACTGCAGATGCTGCACCAATCCATCTGTGAATCTCACGCTCCATCTTTCCCTCACTGGTAAACAAGATCCCGAGAAACTTAAACTCCTCCACGTGAAGCAGGACATCTCCACCTACCCAGAGAGGGCACGCCACCCTTTTCCGGTTGAGAAGCATGGCCTCAGATTTGGAGGTGCTGATTCTCATCCCAGCCGCTTCACACTCCCAGCACATGTTGAAGATCCTGGCCTGATGAAGCCAACAAAACTTAAACCTAAACTTAAACTCCAAGCCCATCTCAGTAGCCGCTAGGCCATCACTCCCCCAAGACAACATCATCTGCAAAAAGCAGAGATGAAATCCTGTGGTCCCAAACTGGCCCCCCCCTCCGGCCCCCGGCTACGCCTACAAATCCCAGCCCCAGATAAGCGGATGAAAATGGATGGATGGAAGTATATATTCATATTCAGAAATAATATTTAGGTGTAACATTTAATTTAACTGATTTAGATTTAACTATCAAAAATATATATAAAACTAAGTTAACAGATATTATAAAGTGTGATTAAAAGCAGCTTTAAAAAAATTCACACCACTTTTTAAACATTGTTTGAAAATAAATATTTCTATTATTTTTAGCGTGAGCCACATTGCAGCGCCTCATTCCCACCTCTCCCGATTGTCAACGCCTCTCCTGATTGTTCCCACCTCTCCTGATTGTTCCCATCTCTTGTGGTTGCCCCTACCTCTCCCGATTGTCAACGCCTCTCCTGATTGTTCCCACCTCTCCTGATTGTTCCCATCTCTTGTGATTGCCCCTACCTCTCCCGATTGTCAACGCCTCTCCTGATTGTTCCCACCTCTCCCGATTGTCAACGCCTCTCCTGATTGTTTCCGCCTCTCCTGATTGTTCCCGCCTCTCCTGATTGTTCCCATCTCTCCTGATTGCCCCCACCTCTCCCTATTGTCAACGCCTCTCCTCATTGTTCCCGCCTCTCCTGATGATCCCTGCCTCTCCCAATTGTCAGATCATGTGCCTGTGCTCTCCTCAGAGGTTGGGTTAGTTACTAGTAAAACAACATCCTGATATGTTCATGTGGTTCCAATAATCCTCTGGAGAAAGAATCTAAGTACAGTTTTAGGAGTTTCCATGAAAACATGAACATAAATAATCTTTACTGAGGGCTGATGTCACACTAATACCACACATCATATGGGTTTAACTCTTTGAATGCTCATGACTTTCTATGAGAACATAGAAAATGCCAAACCATCCTTTTAGAGCTCACATGAGGACGCAGTCTGTGATTATAGACTATGTAGAGATACATACTGACAACAATAACAAAGCTTGAAAAGCTTCTAAGAAAAAAAAAAATTATCAAGACGGATATCCCCGCAAGGTAACAAAAACAAGTTCACACACAGATGCACTCAGAGACTGACCCGCCAACGATGAGCTTCACCATGACTTTGTACGAGACGATGATCCCCAGCACCTCCTTCAGGATGCCCTCCTTGATGCTGAAAGAAAGGACAAGACGTGAACATCAAGAATGTAGCGGGTTTAAGGACGGTCAGTTGGCTGCATCGTTGACAGACTGCTCACATGCTTGACGACGCCAGGTTGGTGTCCTCGTGCTTCAGTTTACCATCCAGAACAATGCCCCGCCTCTCCCTGTTGTTGGCCAGCAGAGGCAGCAGCTTGTAGACTTTCTGCAGCGTCGCCCCGGGCGACACCGAGTCCCTGAGACGGAGACACAGATGCAGGTTCAACATGAACACCTGTCGCCTTTTCTAACAAACTAAACACCAACAACCAACACCAGGACCAACAACCAGGACGGCTCGCTGTGTTTTGTCTATAAGGAATCACTTTAGACAAATTTGAATAAATATGTGTTCAATTTTAAACCTCACCACTCAGTTTGAAATTAAGTCAAAGATTTTCCATCCAATTAGTATAGATCTTCAGGGTCCTGTGACATCACAGACCCAGGTCCAGCCCCCATTTTACTGCCATCAAGGAAACACGACACCACCGTCGCCTCTGTTTCCACCTTTTATTTGACCTTTTGCTTCGCTCCTGGTCACTTGAATGCGTTTCCTGTGTCAGTGAAAACTTGGCCTCACTACGCCACGCCTGCCGGATGCGTCTGAGGTTAGTTCCTGAAACTACACTGTAAAAACTCATTTCTAAGTAAGTAAGAAAAAAAATGTGTTTCAAGAAGACTAGATGTTTTATTTTAAACTATTTTAATTGTTTTAGGAATTTTAGTCAAGGAAAATTTTCTTAAAAAATGAAAAATGCTCCTTGTTGTTGTCCCTAATGCCCAACACTTTGGGCAAAACCATTTCATACCCGTCAAAGCTGCTGTCAGGCACGGCAGCAGAGGCATGATGATGCAGGACTGTTTTCCTGGATCGGGAACAGGTCTCCCTAAAGTCACTGAATCAGGCATGAACACCTCCGTATGCCAGAATATTCTAGAGACAAATGTGAAGCCATCTGTCCAACAGCTGAAACCGGGTCATGCAACAGGACAACGATCCAAACCAGCAGCAAATCTACGTCAGCATGGCTGGAAAGTACAAGATTCAAATTTATAGAAATAGTCAAAGTCAAAAAAGTAAAATAAAAAAAAAAACTGCATGTGACAGACTGATACCAGAAACCGTTCAAGATGTTTTTTAAAGGTAGGAGGGGCTTATGGGGAAAAACGTAAAACCGTTCTTCCTCCAGACCTGCTTACAAAGACGCAGGAAGAGACGAAGTCTGTCCACTGCAGATAAACTGGCGGGCCGAGAACTTTCAGTCCACTGCAAATGTTCTCTCTCCCACCCCACAAGGATCGCTGAGGAACTTCATATTTCACCTTTATTTTACTTCTCTGTTAAATAAATAAAAGTGAGGTGAAGAGTTCTGTTCTTGCTCATCTGAGATGTCACGATCAGATGATTATTTTGACAGTTTTTGCTCTTAAACACTGGGGGGGTCCTGACTTTTGCACATGACTGTATGACATAAAACTGCTATCTCGACTCCTCCTGTGAGTGTGTGACTGCGTAGGACTAGAAAGAACTTTAAAAGGAGCTCCTTACAAACAGTTTTATTAGTATGTGGACAAATACAGTTACATTTTAATATTTTAACTAGATCAGTTATTGATTGTTGACAGGGATGACAGCTGATTAGGTTGTTTTCCTGCTGATATACAATAGTGGGAAAACATTTTAGTTCACATTTCAAAAAGTAAAATAAACAATGACCACAAAGACGACGTCTGACGCAGAAGCAATAAAATAAGAATGGATGGAGATACCAGCATCTACCAGTCCACAATGAGTGTGAACATGACAAATGCTTTGCTGTTTAAGTGTGCACGTTCACATCGACCTTCATGGGTAAAATCCTCACTGGAAGTTTAAATCCAGTCCAAATATATGGGAATAACTTACCCGTGAAAGCGTGCATGAAGGTGTATACGTGTTTGTTGGTGTCAGTGTCAGAAAATGTCAGCTGTTTTGTGTTGAAGTCCAGATTCACTCGGATCCTCTGCAGGTCCTTCACCGTGAGAAGAGAGCATGTGTGTGGAGGGGAGATGGCTCTGTGTTGTCCATCACACAGCTGTAACCTCCACAGTCCAGACCACAGATCTCCTTTCCTCTGGACAGACTCCTGCAACACTCCCAGCTCCCATCGTGCATGGTTTCCCACCTCAACATCCCAGCTGTGGGTCCCAGAGCTGAAGCCTTCGGATCCCAGGACGGAGCTGAAACTGCCCACCCTCTCTGGGTTTTCAGGAAGCTGCTGCATCCTCCCAAACACCACAGAGCTCAGGTCATCAGACAGGATGAGTCTTGCATTTGCTGTGTTTGGGTCCAGAATCACTGGGGTGTAGGAGATCATGTTTTTTATCTTCTGCCAGATGTTGAAACCCAGGTTGCCCAGATGTTTGGCCTGGTCAATCAGAGCTCCTGGGAGCAGCTGTGGATCATCCAGCAGGGGGCGGAGCCGCAGTTTTTCCACTGCAGCCTTGTATTTGAGCAGGAATGAGACGTGTCGGGCTCTCAGAACGTCCTCTGTATCGCTGATGACATCTGAAAGAGCCACCATCTCTCTGCTCATTGCCTCCAGCTTCTCCTTCATCGCCCGACTCTTCTGCTGTTCTTCCTGCCTCACAGCAGCTATCCTGGCTTCCTCTTCCTCCTCCAGGACCTGGTGAAGCTTCTTAAACTGCTCTTTAATCTGCGTCTCTGTGTGTTGGGTCTGGATTTTAATGTGTTGAGCCGTTTGATTAAACTTCTCTGTAACTTGATGGAAAACCTCCAACTTGTCCTTTAACGCCTTCAGAGACTGCTGGAGTTCCTCTTTGCGTTGTTCCAAAGCTTCATTGATGGGTCTGAACTTGTGATCAGTGTGTTTTTCTGAATCTCTGCAGATGACACACACAGGCTGCTGATGGTCCAGACAGAAGAGCTTGAGATTCTCGCAGTGCAGACTGCAGATGTCCTCTGCACTGCTCTGAAGCTTCTCCTCTGAGAAGGTCTCACACAGATTCTTCAGGGCCAAGTTACAGAGCACTTCCTTATGTTCAGACACTTTTTTACAGATGGGACACTCTTGGGTTCCTTTCTTTGTCCACCAGCCATGCAGACAACCCTCACAGAAGCTGTGGCTGCATGACAGGATGACAGGTTCTTTGAAGACATCAAAGCACACCAGACACTGTAGATCCACTTGTGATTGGGACGCCATCTTCTCTCTGATCAAAGTTCAGCAGCTCAAACAGGAAACTCGCCACGGATCCACTCTTCTGTGGAAAAGTCTTCTAAAGGACGATTTCCTCAGTCTTGGAGGTGGTTTGACGTTTGAAGCCGGCAGCCGCGGAGTTCAGCTGTTGTCCTTCGACAGTGGCCGAGGTGAATCCTGCAGTTTGACAGTGATCAAGGAAGTAAGCGCGGCATAGCTGCAGGGTGTCACTACTCCAGGGGGCGGGGCCTCGCAAAACCAGCAGGTTCTTTCTCATTCCAGCGTGCTCATCACAAATCAGAAGAGATTTCCCCGTCACGAGACAACCAATGATAAACATTCAAAGAATATAAAACAAATTTTCTTTGTTTGTTGAAGGTTTATGGCTATTTAGACTCTGTTTAAGTAATATTGGCTTTTATATCACTTTCCTATCACTAGATCCTAGTTTTAGTGTTTTATCTTATTGTTAATTTAATAAGTAAGTAATAAATAAATAAGAGCACGTTCAAAGGCGTCCGGCACACATAACAAGCTTCCTTGTTGTTGGGCTCAAAGGGAAATGACGACCCAGAGAGGCGTAACAGGGCTGCAAGGATGGCTGCAAACGCAGCATGAAATCCTTCAGGCAGTCGTGGGGACGGTGAGACGTGGCCTGTTGCCAGAATGTCTGGAGAAATGTCACGCCAAGTGAGCTACAGACCCTGCAGAAACAAACACCGCAAGGTTTGGACGGTGTAGCAGAGACATCGCAAACGCCGGAGACTGAAGACAACCCTGCAGCGCGTCTGTCCCACTGGAGCAACCATGGACGCGTGTACTCAGCCCAGCGAATGGTCAGAGTTTAGAGCCTTGACTGCAAACGTGAGGACCTGAACTGGGGAGACACTTGGATCACAGCTGGAAAATACCGGTGCAACACAGAGGAGGAGGAGGATCTCTGTGTGAAAGGGCAGACCAACAACCCTGAACCGCCCGTTCACGCCTGCCCTCAGTTTAGAGTCATCGATCAACTCAACCTGCAGGTTTTTGGAGTGTGGGAGAAGAGACTTCGTAAAGCAGACAAACTTAACCTTCAGGTGTGTTGGTGTGTGCTGAAGCTTACCCAGACTCCTCTATGTCCACACATTTAACATAGTTGTCGTTGGAGTACAACACTACATTGGCCACTTGGTCAACTGAAGGAGAAAGACAGTCAGACATAGATGACACCACCTCCGACGTGCTTTGTTCTTGTGATGGATCCACATGTCAGCGTCCTACTTACCTGAGACGATGATGTTCTTGATGTTTTTGTTGGAGTTGTTTTCAACGTTAACGTGAACATTGATGGTCTCACCGTGATAGTAAAGCTGAAAGACGCAAACATATCAACACCAAAACCGATAAAAATTCAAAGTCATGAGTGTGACATGCTCCAGCTTGGAGGAATTTGATGCAGTAAGATCATACAACCCCAGAGCAGAAAACATCCTCCAGCTTCTTCTGGTTTAGATTGTCGGCTCTTTTATCTGACTTGTGCAGAGAGAACGACTGCTTTCAGCGCGTCAGACTGAGAAACAGCCCGCAGAAACTCACCTCTTTGTCCAGAGTGGCCTTGACATGCAGCGGTTTGTCCGACATGACGAAGTCCTTGGTGATTTCAACAGAGGGCGGCGCTCCTTGGATCTCTGGGGCGTACTGAACCTTCCTGAGCATCAGCTTCACCGTGCTCCTGTTGGACCAACCAGAAAACACAAATGCAGACGCGATAAACATCAGACTTGATTTCTGCCTCGATGCAGCTGTTCAGGCATCAACACGGACAGCTGAGACTCACCGCTTGCGAATTTTTGCGTCTTGGCTCTCAGCACTGAACGCTTTGATCTCAAACTCCACAGCACATTGCTGCAGAAGAAGAATGAAGATGATCATCGTAAGAGGTGCTCATTCACACATACCAGGGTACCTTCTCACTGTCCTCAGTATCAGTCAGACCTGAGGATGGATCAGTATCAGTCAGACCTGACCATCCTCAGGTCTGACTGAAATTAATTGGATCTTGAGTGTGTTTATGGTCAAATTTGGAGACTAATTTGTTGGAACTCTTCTATTAAAGAAAGAAAAACCCACATGAGAACAGGTATAAATGAAAGCGCGGCAGATGCTACACGGACCCAAAAATAAAGACAGACATGATAAGACATGACACACTGCGAACAGACGGGATTTCCATCACGCGTTACCATGGAAACAATGCGCTCTCTTGTATTGCGAACCACTTTTAAGCCTTCGAAGTCACACAGCTAAACGTGAAGTTGACGTGTTCGGCCTCTAGCTGCCTCTAGCTCCAGGACCACAGTGGATCCATCTCTCAGGATCTCACCTTGCCCACATCGGTGGGTGCTGGCTGGAGCGCCACAGAGCAAGGCAGGTTGTCGGGAAACTGGAAAAGGCAAAGGTAAAAAAAAGAAACACCAAAAGTTTTGATCACTTTTGTAATAGTGAAAGTCCCTTTTTTCAGTAAACTACATTTTATCTGCTGTACACTCTTTCTGTTTCTAAACTAGTTTTTCTGAGGTTTAATCAGTTCCTGCAGCTGAACTTCCTGTCTGCTCAGCTTCATGGGATAAAAATGTTCACGTACCATCTCTTTCTGTTCATTTCACTTCATTAACCGAAGGACTGCTAACTCACGTTTCTCTGAGGCTTCTGCTCAGACCAGCGGAGCTGTCGCCACTCACCTCGAAGAAGAACGGGTAGGCGTTGTTTCCCAGCTTGCGCAGGAGTTTGGCCTGCACCCTGGTGTGAATGCCCTTCTCACGGTCCTGCAGAGGCGGGTACAGCTGCCGGGTGGACAGGTACAGCTCCCGCCGGAAGGCGATTCCCATCACGTCCATGTCGTCTCTGCCGTAGCGGAAGGTGCAAGACAAGGTGACGAACACTGAAGGACAGAGAGGACAGTTGTCTGTACATTCATTTAAAAACCATTTATTTAGTTATTTAGCAGCAGTTTTCAGTTAAAACCCTTCTGGAGGCCAGCAAGGTTATATATACTAATGTTTTTTGGTACTGACCTTTCCTTCCCGCCAAAGCCTCAGGATCAATGAGGATAACGCCATCTAGTGGTGAACGAAAACATGAGGCTTCAGTTTAAACGTTTCAGAAACAAGATCAGACCTGTGAGGCCCAGTTTGAGTCTCAGACGGTGGGAAACACGAAACTAAACAGAGGAACTGCTTGTTTTTGATCTTCAGTCAATCAGACATTAAAATGTCCATTTTAAACTTAGATGTCATTAAACAGTCCACAGACTAAGGATTTGTGAGCTGTGTTTAGATTTCCTGGTTTTGTGTGTTTAGTGTGTTTAGTCAGTATCCAGGTTTGATTCCTGTTGTAGTTTCTATTTCCTGTGCCTCGTGTTCGGTCTGGTCTGGTGCTTCCCGCCCTTGAATCTCATCGGGTCTCCTCGGGTGCTCCTCGGTACTGTTGGACGAGCGTTTCTGAAACTCACCCACTGGATCCACAGAGTCAACACGGTCCACAAAGTCTCTTTTCCCCATAAAAACTCCAACCTGCAGCAGAACACAGATGCTGTTATTTTTCTCTCACTTTTGGTTTTCTGTGTAAAAGCTGTTGACGTCTCTGATCGGCACCTTTGCTGAGTTTACCTCAAACAGCTTGTTTGGCCAGATTGGTTGGTTGTTATCGTGATAATACAAACATCTTTTGCACATTTTGCTGTAGAAATATTTATTTGAGCTTTGATGGAGCATGAAGGAGCAAACTTGAGGTTTTCCACAACCTCTGGAAAAGTAGAGGATAAACTCTTGAAACTTGTTTGATAAATCAGATTCAAGGTATTTAACTTCCTCTCTAACCCTGCTCATATGCAAAATAAGACCTGTAATACTCAACTGCAGCAATCTGCACTTATGAACCATGTGAAGCGCAAAACCAGAACCCGGTCTGTTAAAATATCCAACTTTACAACAGAAACAAAATGATTTGGTTTTGTTCTCCACGGTTGTTCTAACTGCGGGTCATGTGACCACAGGGCTCCGCAGAGCTCTGCCGGTCCTCATCCCAGCTCTGGCAGCACTTGTTTTGCATGTTCAACAATTGAAATGAGGATGTTCGCGCAGATTTAATAAGAATAAATGTTAAGTAACGTTAATTTGAACCTTGGTTTGACAGAAGCTAAATCAGCCAAACTAAAATGTTTATCTGTGATTGACACAAGGTGGGTGTGTTCCAGCGGCGTCCCAGACCCGTTCACCGTCCATTTACAACGCGGCGCCAGTACGAGGAAAAAGGCTGGAAAAGCACTGGTAAGAAAACCTTCTGAGCGAAGTCAAAGAGGGTTTGTGCAGTTCAGATACAGTCGATGACATTTGAAGGATCGCAGCCGCCGCGTCGCCGCCGCTGCAGACGTCACATCCGTGTCACCTGAGAGCACTCACTCACCGACTTGTCTTTGCACGTCTTCTTGAAAATGATGTTTTTTGGACTCATGCTGAGGCCGATTTGGAGGAAGCTGCTCAGAGGTGTCTGCAAAGAAGAACGAGACAAAAATAAACACATATCATGTCCATTAAATGTTTTGCTTCATTTTGCAGCATTTTGCATGATGCTGAAAACTGACTTTTTACATTTTAATTTCATTTTCTTGTTTCTGAGTTTTTAATGTAATGATCCATGTCTGCTTTGTTTTAGCTTGGCCATAAACTCTCATACCCCTCCCACAACTCCACTGGTACAGAAAGTACCAAGGTGATGGGTGATCGCGTGGATGATATTCATGCAAAAACTCACACAGAGCCGTTCAAACATCTCTGTTCCAGGGTTTTTGACGGCAAAAAGGACAGTAGTCCTTCACCAGCATTCCTGCTAATTTGCTGAAGCTTGTCTGGTTTCGGCTCCTCATCTGCTGGTACCACTTCAGGGAAGTCGAGGTACCAGACTAATCCAGACGAACCAGACTAAGTTCTTTGCTGCCTGAGTCGAATGTAAATTATGAAGTGAGAGGACTGACTGGAGGTAAAAGGCCTCAACTGTTGTTACGTTAACATGTGCTGCCTCATTTATACGTCAAAGATGGTGAAACGCTTTTCACAAAGGACTCTGGGAATCCTGGCTTATCGTTCCTGCTCCAGGTGCCTTCTAGGAACTGTCTGGACATCAGATAGTTAGGACAGAGGACACAAGGACACACAAAGTGGAGATATGAGAGGAGCCTGGAGGGCCTGAAACGACCTCTGGATGAGATTCAACTGAGATGGAAGACAGAGGAACCATTTGCAAAGGGGGCGTCGCCTCAACGCTGATCAGTTAACTGTTTTCTCTGGAAGTACCAGATATATAAAAAATAAATGTGAAAACTGCTGAAACATAGTTCTGCAGAAGACTTAAAGCACTAATATTGGCATAAATATCACCGCCCGAGAAATCTGTGCGGAGGGAAACAAAACTCCTGAAAGGACGATGAGGGAAAAATAAGGCAACATGAGCGTCGTTTTCTGAACCTGCATCGAGCTTCGGCTCCTTCTAGTGACGGCACTGCTGCAATAAACAAACTGAACAAACATTGCACTTCATGTGTAAATATATATATATAGAAAATAAAATGTAATAATGATAATAAAATCTAATCAAGTCCTGGTTACGGTTACAGTATCAGGTCATGTGCTCGTATTTCAGACAGAGTTTCTTTATTTCCTCTGTGAGCAGAAATAAACATTTCCTGTCATTTACTTAGTTGAGATGACAGACAGATTTAAACAGACTTCCACTGCTGAGCTTCGTAATCTTGTTAAAACCTCCCAGGTGCTTTCCAGCTAATGTCTGCTAAATCTTTTCATTTAATAATAATAATAAGTAAGAACAGGCATAAATATTCAAATTGATCTCACACGCTGAAAAACGTTTTACATGCCTGACATCTGTGGAAGGTCACACTGAGATCATATTTTTTCTTCATGACTGATGACATTTTGTAACCCTTCTCTCTCTTTAAATAATTTTATTTATTCTCAGCGTTTGAACACAATTGATTTCAAACCCAAGCTGACACCTGAAAACAGAAAAAAGGCTGCTCTGTGGACGTGTTGTTGAGCTCAGGTACTCACCTGTGCCGCAGGTGTGATGCTGTTGAGTTACAGGAGAAGACTGCCGCCGCTCAGAGAAGCTCTATATGTGAACACCTGCTGTCCGTCACGGCCTCGCCGCCCCGTGAACCAATCAGGCTCCTCTTTGACCAGCCCTCAGCGCCGCCGTCCTCCTCTCACAGCATCCAGACAAACGGATGCAGACTTCCCGGGAATGAGAGGATTGAAGCTGGTTCCACCTCAGTCAGCACAATGAAGTCAGATTAGACATGAGGGGAACGTTAGTGGGGACAGTTTAAGCTCTCGCTTTATCCCCAGACCTGCCAGCTCTGCCCGCTCTGCATCCTTCAGCAGGTTTGTGTTGGGACGTGGCGGAGAGCTGCCGTCGACGGGAACACAAGAACCCAGCGGGTTCCCCGCTCAGGTTCTCCGCTGCAGGAGTTTTTCAAAAGTACGAGTCTACATAAAAAAACAGAACTGTCAGGAAGTCCAGATGAAAACAAGCTGAAAAACTGGTTTAGTTTACAGCTGTACAAAATAATTAAATTAAAAAATTAGAACGCAGAGACAAAATGAAAGTTGCATTCAGGTTCATTTAAAAAAGGGAAAAAAGTGCGCTTTTTAGGACCTATATTGACAACAATAATAATAATAATAATAATAATAATAGTAAACCTTTCCAGATGGGAATCAAATATAGCATATATATATACATATATATATATATATATATATATATATATATATATATATATATATATATATATATATATATATATATATATATATATATATATATATATATATATATATATATATATATATATGCATATATATATATATATATATGTATATATATATATGTATATATATACATATATATATATATATACATACATATATATACATACATATATATATACATATATATATACATATATCTATATATATATATATATATATATATATATATATCTATATATATCTATATATATATATATATATATATATATATATGTATATATATATATATATATATATATATATAATTGCTTTTACATACAGCTTCTCTATCATAAAAAAGCTGAGGTTAGTGTTTCTTTCTTACTCTACTTTTCTGCATGTGAACTATGTGATAGAGCTCTTCTTAAATAAAGTATTTATCTTCTTATATTAATGTGATCACTTGAGGGTTTGAGTTTGCACAATCAGTTGAAATCTGTGCAGACTTTTGTGGTATTTGTGCGGAGGCAGCCTGAAGGTTGAGCGGCAGGTTAATGCTGGTCTGCAGGACGCACGTGCAGGTTTTCAGATAAACTGTGATGGTGCGCAGATTTAATCTGACGTCCTGCCTGTCAGCAGGTAGAAGCAGAGACACAGGTGGATTATCGCCTGCACTCCATTAATCATCTTTATCACACAGGAGATTAACACAATGAAATCACAGACGCGGATCACGTGGAAGAGCAAACATGGTGTGGTCAGGGAGGTAATCTGTGTACTTTTACAGCCAGAACACAGAACCAGAAATCTTCATTACAAAGAGCTTCTGTCTCAGGTGAACATTTCTGTGAACTTAACTTCAAAGAGAAGCAAGAACAACCACAAACAGACTAAAAATTAAACTCAAGACGACCAAAAAAAGAATTAAACTTCATCCAAAAACACACAAGACAAAGACTGGAGGATCTTCAGAGAATTACTTGGACATCCAGCCAACAACACGTTACAGTAATCTAGTCGAGAAGACACGAACGCGTGAATTAGTTTTCCAGCATCACTCTGGGAGAGGATGCTTAAGAGATTTGATAACTGGACCTGAATCCCCTTGCAGGCACTTTTATTGTGAGTGATGTGTTGAGCTGGCTCAGCTTGTTAAAGCCCAGCGAGGAATGTTAAAGTCTTTTGCATCATAGATGAAGGGCTGCAAGCCCCTAGTGTCTGGAGCCGCCACGTCTGAGGGACGTCTGAAGGACGTCTGAAAGACGTCTGGAAACTCATCACGATGGATTTAATGGAACGGCGATGGATTAAACATGTTATTAAGAGTTGGAGAACTTTTGATGAGATAAGCAGAGCAAAAACTCCTCTCGCTGTCGTGCCGACGGATGCCAGTTTCTGCAGAGAAGTGAACGACTGTTTCATCATGTGACTTGTAGATGTAAAAAAAAATGTCTTCATTTCCATTTTTCAAGAAATCCTTTTCTTGTTTCTATGCTGCCGGAAAAATCGCCTCATACGAGTATAAAAACATTTTGGCAGATGCAGGATATTTTGTAAAATGTTTTCTGTTGTCAGTTCAGTTTCAAGAGTAACAGAAACATGGCCAGTGTTGTTTAAAGATGCTGGATTCATGAACAAATGGCAGAAACAAATATTCCAACTCTGAACTGGGAAAAACTGATAAATGCCTTCAAGAAGCTTGAATTTCCCAGTAGAGGCAACAAAACCCCAAAACTCAAAACATGACTGATATTAAGAATTGGATTGGTTATCTTAGAAGGAATCTGGTCACTTTACCTTAAAAAATGAAAGTAGTGCATTTATTGAGTAATATAAACTTTATTAAGCAAAAAACAAACAGGTTAATCACAGTCACCAGCAACAATCACTAAATCCTTCAGTATTCATAAGATTTCAACTCAAAAACTCTTCAGAAACAAAACGACAACGAGACAGGACAACAGCGTCAACTCATTTGGTCTGTGTGTTTGACTGGAACATGAACGAGACGGAAGGTGTCCCTGTAGGAACCGTCCTCCAGGCCGAACCTTTAGAAGACTACGTCTGCACTAAAATACAGCTTTTATTAAAACCTGAAAAAGCTTCAAGTTCAGGTGAGCCTTCAGGAAATGGACCGTATCCTCACAGAGAGCGCAGGTGTGTGCGTGTGTGTGTGTGTGAGTGTGTGTGTGCGTGCGTGTGAGTATGTGTGTGTGCGTGCGTGCGTGCGTGCGTCTGTGTATGTGTGTGTGTGTGTGTGTGTGGTGTGTGTGTGTGTGTGTGAGTGTGTGTGTGTGAGTGTGTGTGTGTGAGTGTGTGTGTGTGAGTGTGTGAGTATGTGTGTGTGTGTGTGCGTGCGTGCGTGCGTGCGTCTGTGTGTGTGTGTGTGTGTGTGTGTTTAGACGTAGGCTCTGGATGACTCCTTGTCGGACTTGGCTGTAGTGGTGTAGACCTTCTGTGGGGGGTTTGAATAGTAACCGCTGCAAAAGAAGAACCACAAACAAACTCACAATGTTTTAAATAATCACAAATATGTTCATCTAAAGCCGCATACGACTGCCATGTGATGTGTCTGACGTCACCGTAGACACTAAAAAACAACGTTTCTGTGAGCGGTTTGGAAGCCAGTTTTTCTTCGTACAGGGTGCAGCTATGCTGCTCGGCCAGCCGGGAACACGCCCACAGCATGTCAATCAAACCCCGCAGATGTACCTGCAGAGGTGCTGTGAAACGTTCCCAGTGGGAACTGACTCGATGGCAAAACCAAAAATGACCGTCACGGTTAAATGGTTCGTACAAACGGCTGGTTTCTTCGCGGAGCGCGGTAGCCTGACGGCAGCAGATGAGGAAGTGATAACGAGTTGGCAATTAATCATATTAAAAATGCATGTATTGCTTTATATAAACTCTCCTGGCATGGAACAAAAACATTCACCCGCCTCAGAGTTGTCATGACTGTGAAAACGGTTTTTTGAACCAGGCTATAAAAATGTTTGTTCCTGCTTGGAGGTTAAGCGCTGTTGCAGCCTCTAGCGGCCAGTTGTGGAACTGCAACGTTCCATGTGAGACGGGGGGTTAGATGTTTGGTGCTTGGTAGTTACCCTTTCTTGCCACCAGGCCGCGCCCTTTTACAGGCGGTGCAGAGCATAGCTCCGCCCAGGATGCCCAGAGAGGCTCCGGCCCACCCCAGGTAGAGGCCGGTGCCGAGCTCGAACCTGCAAACACATAACAGCAGCGGCGTAAGCGCGACACACCAAAACCAGCGGTCACATGGGTCAGCTCGTGTGGCTTCAACTGACGACCACAGATGAGATCATTTCATCTTTTCTTTTCTAACTCTGTATTCAACACTGACGTCATACTAAAATATTAAAACCCTTCATAAGAGTAAAGAACAGATTTCTACACATTGTAGTCAGACAGTGAAAGGAAACCGCTAATTCATCTACTATATGATTAATTTAAAGCCAAAGTTAAAATAATATGAGTGTATAACACATTTTTAAAATAACTGCTTTGTGTTTTAATGAACCCTTAAAGGTGCTACATTATATATAGATAATAGCGTTTTTGTGATGACAGTTAAACATTTTTATTAGATAAGAATTACAATAAAACTCACTTCACTCCTCCGTTGAACGGGTTGTGGAAGTCCTGGACGACTTGGAATCCGTACCAGGAACAAGCGGTCAGGCAGCACAGACCTGCAAACGCGCAAAGCGGGGTGAACATGAACTAGTCTGAGTTTTCAAGGATCTTCTGTCTTCGTTGCGCTCATGCTCCTGCGACGTCTGCGACTACAGATCACAGCTACAGATTATAATATAATCAATAATAATGCCCTGCTCATTTGTACTTCGTGCCTGTTGTGTCCTGCATCCATCTGTTGCTGTGTATTGTGTGCTCGCACATCTATCACTGCTTTAAAAAAACAAAAAACAAAAAGGGCTTCCATCGAATTAAACTTGAAATGTATTTTAATTAGATAAAGTTCAGGAATGTTAAATGTGTAAAACATCTTCATATAACGATTTTAAATCTCATAATGACGAGTGTTCAGCGCTGAGAAATACGTTTATATTCTGATGGAAGAAAACGTCCCTGCAGCACCGTGTAAAGTTTTATATGTGTGTTTTAACTGTGAATTCACTCTGTCTTCATTCAAATCCGTGGGAAATGACTGAAATGTCACAAGCCCATTCGTTTCCCTGCAGTTACACATCAAAATGACCAAAACCTGGTCTGGATCAGAGTTACACAACTGCTCCCGGCGTACCTCCCAGGATGCTCAGGATCCCTCCGATGGTGGCGATCTTGGCCTTGCACTCTTCAGCAGTTGAGCCGATCTTGATGCACTTGAGCCCGAGCAGAGACACGATGAGGCAGCCGAGGCCGAGCAGCAGGGAGATGATCATGAGCGCGCGGCAGGCCTGCACGTGAGCTGCAGACAGGAGGGAACGACGGCGTGAGCAGATGTGATGCTGACGACGTCACAGCGAGCAGGTAGAAGAGTTAAGAGAAGACTCGGTCTGCTGTACACCGCAGCATTTGTGGGTTAAGGTTAAAGTGATTGATTTAAAGTTGACGTGTTTGGAATCGTTGAATTTTTTGATGATAACAGCTTCAGATGACATTTATTATAAATGACAGCAGAACTGAATTGTGGGTAGTGTAGCAGTGACCTCAGAGTTCCCGTTTGACTAGATGGACTGGATTGGTTAATTTAATCAATTCAAACATGACCTAACTGCTTAAAATATATTAATTGTTTTTACATTTAAACGCATTTAACCAAATTATCTTTATCAATAAAAGCCAGCAGTGATGGTTCGGTCGGTTTCTGTGTGTATAAATAGCTGGAGACATCCTCGTCTCTCTTTATAAATGTAAAATAAAGTAACATTTAAACAGAATGAACCATTTAAATAGTTATTTGTGGTGAACCGTTGCTCTGTGAATGTCTGGTTTGGTGTTAGTGTTGATCTGGTGTCAACGGTGCTGCTGTTGGTGATCACGATTCTTTCTAAGTCTCATAAAAGTCTTTCTTGTTGTCCGTTTCCTGTAACACCATGACGAGCTTCCTCAACACTCGCCACTGCAGGGAGCAGAAATGCGTGTCGTAACTGCAGCATTTGTTCCCTGATAACGATTGAATCTGACGGCTGGATTTAACCGGAATAAAAGACGAGTTTCTGACTCCCGAGTCTTTGAGTTGTCAGTAAACACATAAACCAGTTTCAGTTACCGCGATGGACTCTGACGGTCATAAAAACCTGCCACACCCGTTGGTGAGTTTCAGCAAAGACGGGCGGCGGGCGGCGGGCGGCGGGCGGCGGGCGGCGGGCGGCGGGCGAGCTGGCAGCTGCAGGTAGTCACCCAAGTCGGGGTTACGACCCTGAACCAGCCCACCGGTCCAGACCTGCTTCCTCCAGGAAGGAACGTTAAAAAGGATCGTTTCACCAAACATTTAACTATTCCTTAGACTTGTCGTGTATTTATTGAAAATAAACTAGTTTAATGACGCTGGAGTTTATCTATGTTTACAGATTCATCTAAAGTTTGTAAAGTAACTCTGATCTGTCCAGCTGAGCAGTTTCTGAACTCAGAGACAAGACCAAGTCATTTTTAAACGACTGTTCCTATACCGTCACTGGAAAAGGAAAAGTCTGGTCTATTTAAGCTGCGAAATGAAATACAGCAGCAGTGCCGCTCGCCGAGGAGACGCCTTTCCCTCCATTTCACCGCCAGGAGAGTGCAGCGGCGGGAAAACAACCCACAGATGAATTCATATCATGTGATGAAGTATCCCGGAGCTTTAGTTTGACGGTAATCTGCCGCTTGAGAGTTTAACACAAGACAGATTCAGTTGCAGGCGGGAAACGTCCAACCTTCGGACCAGATCAACCGCGGTGCCACGTCACATGCCGGCCGATGTTCTCGTGCAACAGCTCTGACTGGCTTTCCAAGAAATTTCACAAAAAATGAGAGTAAGAAGATCTGCTGATCTTTTGTGAAGGTTGAAACCTCCGTTTAGATGCTGTGGCCGACTTCCTTTCTGACGTCACCTTTACAAACAACTTGACCTTTTTACTTCTTCTCAACCCCTCCAGTTACTTCATTTACTTCCTGCTCATTTCTTTCACAAAGTAATCAAATCATCACAGATGTTGTCGATAATTTAATATCTAAATGAAGACGTTGACACGTTGACAACAGCTGCCTGACAACCAAACTCAGCGTTTGAACTTCGTCTGGCCGAACATCTCAACTTTCAAACGCCCTACAGACATTCGATTTCGACGTTATCGGTTGAAGAGTCGGACTGGACGACGGATCTACTTAAATTGGCAGTACAGGCCGTGTTCCCGTCTCACCAGGAAGGGCGAGCAGCGATTCAAAGTCCCGACACTCGGCGATGCCGGCGCTGTTCTCAGCGCAGGAGTGCCACAGGTTCTCAAACTGCCTCTGGGAGATGATGACGCTGCCGGACACAGTGGAGATCTTCCAGTAGTCGTTAGCCAGTGAAGCTCCGTTGACCAGCCAGCTGATGATGCACAGGACGAACCCGGTCGCCTCCACAGCCGTTGACATGGTTGCCAAGTGTCCAGAACACCAGTGTACGCGAAAACAATGAAATGTTCTGACAAAGAAAGATTAAAATAAAGTAAAAATCCAGCAGCCGCGCGTCCCAAGACGAATGTCAGTAGTTGAACTCGGTGTCGTCTGTGTTGGCTTCAGCTTTGACTTGTTAATCTGACATCCGTGGCTCCAACGTGAGGACTTTACACTCTACCAGGGGCCATAAACCACGGCGCCACTCCCTGCAGTTCCCCCACACGTCCTACCAATAGCCGATGATGAAGATGATGACAGAGAGTGTGCAGCCACACCTCAGGTACGCTTCACCGCCATGTGCCATGTGTGAGGCCGTCTACGCTGCCAGTTTACTGACAGTTCGGAGGGAGACGCCCCACGTGGGACAGAATATCTGGCCCAAACTTGGCCCATATCTTCTCTTGTCTTTGGCCCGCTTTCGGCTTTGAGTGACAGCTTTGACTCAAGGTGAGAGCAGCGGCCTAAACTTCGCCATATATCCACCAGACATGAAATGTTCATTTTCTTTGGGCCTTAAGCAGCACTTGGCGATCCAACAGAAATAATCTACCAAACACAAATGTCGGTCACGCAAGGAGAGAGGCCCGCTGATCCAGACCTGGGGGTGTTGAAAAGAGGAACCTTCCTCCCCGGAGCTTGTGAAACAAACTGAATCAAAACCATAGTGGTAACCAAGGTAACCGAGGTGAAACTTGATTTACATTCTGAACAAAGAAGCCAGTTTACAGTTTACAGTTTACAGCTGTAACGGGGACAAAAAACCTAACTGTTGGAGACGTGCGGTCTCCAACAGTTAGGTTTTTCACGAGACTCATGATGAGACTAACGATCACATCTGGATCAGTCTGGGACGCTCCTTACAAGACTGAACTCTTTCAGCATTTCCAGCATCTGGTAACCTGCCTGGTAACCGTGGTTACCCGTGGGTTACCCGTGGTAACCGTGGTTACCAGGCAGCAGCTTGATTTGGTGGTAGCACTGTTGCCTCACAGCTGGGGCGATACTCGACCCCGGCGGGCCGGGTTCACTCCAGTGTCGTGTCAGCGTGACTGTGGCTCTGCGATGGACTGGTGACCTGTCCAGGGTGTACTCTGTTTTATTCTCAAAGTAAAGCTCCTACTATGATTAAGCACTTCTGAAGGAGGATTGTTGGCGTGCGAGTTGGTGAAAACGTCGAGCTGCTGCATAGTTGTCTGGAAGCAAGTATGCTAGATGCTGATTTAGTGTTGGGTTCCTGGGTCAGCTGAGCAGGCGTTGCTATGGCGACTGAGTGACAGTGGAAAAGTCCTAAAACTGTTCAGTTTTCTGTTGAAAGGACGTTTCTATTTGGGTTAGTAGCATCAAAGAGTGACAGAAGGATCCACGCTCACCCTGAAGAACACCTGAAGAAGGTGAAACTGTGTCTGCTCACCAGCGTTTACAGGACGGGATTCAAAGCTGTGACAGAGAATGTTACAATACGTAAAAGAAAAGTGTGAGGAGGCAGAACAAAACTGATTTCATTTGGCTGAATGAGAAACTGAAATTGGGTGAAACCGCAGCAGCTTTTGGTTTGAAGACGACAGGAGTCTCTTCACGCCTGCTACTCCACAAACACCTGGCCTCAAATAAATAACGCATGAAGAGGAACTGAAGCGCTTCTGCTACACACAACAAACTAAAGTTCACTTTTCCATACAGTCTTACAAAAGAAGAAGCGAATAAACGTCCAAAGCTCCGTGTCTGAACTCGTGTTGGTGAGTCAGACGAGCGCCGCGACGCGTCCCGAACCTCATTTATGATTCAGAACATCTCTTAGTTCAAGTGAAACTGGAGCGTGATTCAATTAAAAAAACTCGTACTTCCCCTTATGTCCATGGCTTCCTGTTAAATACTGTTTATTATTTCTGTAGTTTGACTGAATAAATGAAGATAACAACAGCATGAGGCGGTCTTGTTTGTGTCCCAGTTTTCAGGCAAACGCACAACTAAACGGACTAAACGGAGTAAACGGTTAGTGTGCCGGATGCGCAAGTCGCAGCGTTTATAGCTTTATTGCTGGACATGGTTAATGTTTGTTCATAACAGTCCAAAGTCCTCGCGCTTATTTTTCTGTCTCTAATGAAGCAGCTCGACAGACAGAGCGGATGAAAGTGACCAAAGTGGCTCAGAAGGTGCAAAGACAGTCCAACGTTTGTGAAGTTTGGTGACAAAAGTTTACAAATGTTTCTTGGCAGCAAATATAGAGAATATACATTTGTTATCTGAATTCCCTGCTCATAAAACTGTGACTGCTATCAAAACAACCTGTCAGGTTATCAGTTTCGAGCTCCTCCCACGACACATTCACGCTCATCTTTACCACCTGATGCGGCACGGTTGGGGGGGGGGTTGCATGTTCTCCCCGTGCCTGCGTGGGTTCCCTCCGGGTACTCCGGCTTCCTCCAACAGCCCAAAAACATGCAGGGTAGGTTAATTGATCATACTAAATAGTCCGTAGGTGTGAGTGTGAGCGTGCACGTTTGTTTGTCTCTGTATGTGACCCTGTGAACCGTGACCCTGCAAAGGATACAGCAGGTATATATATATATATATATATATATATATATATATATATATATATATATATATATATATATATATATATATATATATATATATATATATATATATATATATATATATATATATATATATATATATATACACACACACACACACAACCATTAGTTTCAGGTGTTTTCTAGTGGAAACTGGAGGGGACTGAAGCGGTAAAGCTGGTTCCTCCACAGCAGCAGCTCTGGAGGCCCACTGCAGCTCTTCAACGGGATTGTAACTAACACCGAAAACACAAATGACAGCTGAAGCCCGGAGGGAACCAAGAACCAGTTGGACCAGCTCTGTGGCTCTGGATCCAACTTCAGCATCCATGTGTGGTGGTTTTCCTGTCATTAATCAAGTACCTTCTGTTTAGATTTGAGAACATCACTTTCAGAAACATTACTGCTCTGTCTCAAATCCAGGGATGCTCAGACAAACCTCCCTCTCTGCAGCCTCGTGCTGTCATGGAGCCCGGGGATGAAGTCTGTGTAGGATTTTAACAGTAGTATAGACAACCTGTTTGGCAGTTGTGTATGATTTCTAAGTCAACTGATCTTCTTGAGTTAGGCTATTAGTGTCAGCAAAGAATCTGTCCTCCAACGTTAGACACGAATGACCTTCACCTGTTGACCCTGTCAAGAACCATGATGAGCCATGCGTGAAAATAATCTTGTGTTGTTCAGCACTGCTGCCTCACGGCAAGAAGGTTCCTGGTTCGATTCCTGGGCCTGGTTGATGGATGATTCTAAGTTGACCGTAGGTGTGAGTGTGAGCGTGCACGTTTGTTTGTCTCTGTATGTGGCCCTGAGATGGACTGGCGACCTGTCCAGGTGGACCCCTGCTTCTCTCCTTCTTTTAGATTCTACGTCTTCATCTCCATCTTGCTCTTAATGTGTCTGAATCCAGGTGAGACAGACAGACAGACAGACAGACAGACAGACAGACAGACAGACAGACAGACAGACAGACAGACAGACAGACAGACAGACAGACAGACAGACAGACAGACAGTTGAGATGGAAACGGGGGCATGTAGGGTTCAGCAAAAAATGAGAAAAAAATGTTGTTTTTTTTAAATAGCACATACAATTAAGAATATTTACATACAAGGCTTGTAAGGTGCAAAAATTAAGATAATACAAGAGAAATAAAAAAGAAAATAAAATCTAAACTCTTTCTCTCCCTTTTATCTATTTATTTTCTGCTGTGGTTCCAGTGAACTCCGTGAATCTTACTGAGGAAGGCCGTCATAACTGCAGACGAAGCTGTGGGAGGGTTGGTATGTTGGTAGGAAGTCCTGATGGTGAATGTTGTTTTCCTCTTCTTTCATTTTATTATTGATGTGTCGTTTTAGTGTCTTTGCCTCTGTGTTCATGTTCAGTGTCCCACTGTTTTACTTCTCCTCAGTGATGATAAGTTCCAGATATCAGCTGCATTGAAGCAGAAATATGTTGAATGGGTGTTGCACTAACCGGTTCAGAAATAAATATCAGTGACTGGATTTTCACCCGACTGGACGAGGAAAGAAATAGGAGCAGCATATTGATTGTTGTTACTGACACTGATACTGTTCTCAGGCTGATGCAGTCACAAACCAGCCTTGAATGAAAGATAAACTGTCAATCATTTCTGGTGTTGCTGCAGCCAAACCTCTTCTGAGAAGTTCAAGGTCTGTAACTGTGGTTATCATGTTTCGGTTTGTAGTCGATCGTTCCATTTCTGCAGCTTCAGTGACGTGTTCTTCTGCATCATGACTTCTACCAACACATCTGGACAACTGATCAACCACTGGCTGATGACACGAAGCTGAAACCAAGGTAATTGTAATCTGGTTTATGGGATGCCATGCACATGGAATGATTTTAGAAATGTTTTATTAAAAGCCAGATTTTAATTTAAATTCAAATTTGATGTTTGGCAGAACTGTCTGCTTGGAAAATCACTGTAGTTACCTGAATGGAATTATATATTTATTTATTTTACACCAGAACAGCAGCTGCAGTTCTGGCGCCGGACCTGCTGATGATCATTGTTTCCAGGAGGATTAGGACTAGAAAAGACCTCCTCAGAAGAAGTGTGGGGTCTTGGCTTTATGGCTCAACACAGCCACCAACCATCTATGAACTTGTGAGAAGTCATGTTTCATGGGGAGAAGGTTGTCTCCAAACTCAACAGTAACCGTGTCCAAACTTGTAAAAAGTAATGAGCCAATCACTGATTTTACATTGTTTACATTTGAATGAATGAACAAAAGGCTCATGTGAATAGTTGTAATAAAATGCAAATACTTGAAGTGCCACAGTTGCATGATTTTTGATCAACATGTATAAAACATTTCAATATAAGGTGGTGCCACCTGAAACCAGTGTACTGATTTGTTGGGTCAGAAAACATGTCATTTTCAGACTATGTGTGATTATGTTCATGTTGCGTCATAAGCTGGTTAATGTTTGAAATCTGTCAAATGAGACTTGGAAGTTAGCAACTTTGAAAAATGACATAACTTGTGACAACCTGTTGTAATAACCGGGTCAATAACCTTAATCATGCCCGGGAATCAAACCAGGAACCTTCTTGCTGTGAGGCCACAGTGCTGACCACTAAGCCGCTGCAGCTCGTTTCGTTGACAGATCAGTGTGACACCGCTACTGGGCTGTAGGGGGCGTCAAACACCGCAAACAGTGTTTGAAAGTCAAAGAAAACGTCCTCACCCATCAGTGCAACAGGAAGCCAATCATCTCTGGCCCATGTTTGTTTTAATAAAATGCATTTATTTTATTTACAAAAAATTACTGAATGAGTTGATTAATTAAAAAGTTTTAAAAAATGGGCAGAAATAAGTGAAGCCTTCTATAGGGAGAGTCCGAGCACCCGCTGCGCTACCAAATAGAGGAGGATTCCATTGGTCAGGATTGATTGAACGTGGTTTTCTATTGGCTGGGGAGATTCTGACTGTGAAGCGCACAGGGCTGCACTGACCTTTTGGCTGCGGCCTCGGGCACCTGTCTACCCATGTCTTATGCTGTTTGTTTGTTGCGGTTTTCTGTTTGGAGAGTGAAGAGAAAAATGCGAGAGCACAAGTTTCTCAAGCAAGCACAAAATACCTGAGAGCAGAGGGGAGGGGCAGAGGCTGCAGGGAGGTTTCTGTGAGCATCCGTGTGTGTGAGAGCGCGGTAACTTTTCTACACGCAAGCAGCGACTTTTTGAGTTTGAGCGCAGAATTCCGAGGGACAATATCTGAAGGTGAAAACACAGAAAAATGCTCTCAAATCCGAACGTGAGGCTCTTGATTAATGACAGGAAAATAACGCCATAATAATCCGGGCGCACCACATGTTCTCTACAGAACGACTCTTTCATGGTTTCTGCTTCACAGACAGAGACAAACAACTTCACACGCTGAAGAACAAACTCAGACTCCAGAAGATGAGTTAAACTGATCGTAAGAAGACTCGCTGGAATTCGTGGGGATCGTCCGACGGTCTCTGCAGTGGATTTGGTTTCTATTCACCTTGTGCATGAGCCGAAGGGCCGATCATTGCGACAGCCTGAATATGATCTTAGGCAGTGGATTAACCTGTTGTGTTTAGGACGCGAGGAAGCTGTCATGACCAGCCTTCTTCTAGCTTTATTTGTGGAGGCGTCTTGGTTGACGACATCCAGGCGCAGCGCGAGACTGCTGATGATCCTGCTGGACTTCACAAGTGGTGAGCTGGAAGCATTCTGTGTGAAATCAGGCTTCAAGAAAGATGTGCAGCGTGTAAATGTGTGACCTGCAAACATGGAGCGGTGTCCTTGGTCATTCGGACAGTTTTAACCAACCGCAGGAGCCCGCTACAGATCGAGGTGCAGCTTAACATTTTGGACAACAAAATCGTTTTTTCATTGAGACCAAGGTTAAAAGAAGAACACATAAAAAACCCCATCTCCGCTGGTTTAATTGTGGAGTCCAGCTCATGTGACCCAGCGCTCCATCACTCCCCTCGAGGCCTAAAGATGGTGCTAATAAACTTCAATGTCATTAGTGTTTTAGGAAAATGTTGTGTAACCATGCTGGGTTAGTGTTGACAGATTTCTGTCGACGCAGATTTCTTCTGCTGTCGTCATCAGCTGGTCATCCAGGTCTGTGCAAGTCTGTTAATGACGCACTCCTGCAGGACGGCGGCCCGCCAGCAGCGGGCCTGCAGACCCCCTTGCAGGGCACAGACCCAGAAGAATGTCGGCGCGGTACAAGGGTCGTTAGGGAGCTCAGCGTCCTGCTAAATGATAATTCAATATGTCACAGGGTCCAGGCTCAGTCACCTGACCTCCTGGATGGAGGCCAGCGACTCGACACACTGATCCACGGTTGATTCAACCAGTTGCACAAGTTTAACCAGCCGCATCGAACCTCAAAGCAGATTTAGCCGCAGTTAAAAATGTTTATGAACATTCCTTACAAATTATACTTGGTAGTCACAGTCCGGTTAAATCCAGTTCAAACAATGTGATTGCTTTTGTTTTCAATGAGTAATATTCCAGATAAATGAGTGTATAAACGTTTTGAATTCCTATGGGAAGTGGAAATAAATGAGCATAGGCTCGGCTGCAGGTCGACGTCATTCGTAGTTTCTCGGTTACGATGTTCACAGATTTCCTTTAAAACTCATAGGCGCTGGTTCACTACAGGTTTGCGCGTGGAAAACGCGTGCAAACGCAACAGCACGTGCAAAAACGTGTGGCAGTTGATTATGTAACCGGATGTGCCGATGATTGTTAAACGTCGGCTCAATCCATTTGGCGCGTTCACCTGGTGAATGTGAACGTATCGGGAGGAGATGAAAACGTTGCACTGGCTGGTTGCACTGGCTGGTTGCACTGGCTGGTTGCACTGGCTGGTTGCACTGGCTGGTTGCACTGGCAAAGGTGCGCCAGTTCACACCTGCGTCTGAAACGCAGGTGTGAACTGGCGCACCTTTACGCCCAAATGTCCGCAGTAACAGGACACAGCGCGCGACCGTCTTCACGGGCTGCAGACTGTTTCTGCAGCAACGCCGTGCAGACGTCCTCATGACGAGGCGCGTCTGAGGCTCTGCAGTTGTATTGTATCTTGCCACGTCATCTTAACCTCATCCGCTGTTCTTCTTGTTTTACCACATGCATTTACGTTTTCGCAGAAACTCTTCCACATTGAAGTTCCTCTGGTGGCTTATTTGTATCTGCCAGTTTCTGCCTCCATCGGGTCGACCTTCCTGCTCCCCGTCTGAACCCAATGGCGACACCATGATCACGCCAAATCCTCATTTAAACAGTGCTGTTTGCACCTGTTATCGATTGCGCAGTCATTCTCACTTGATCCTCCGCAAACCACGAACAAACAACTCGTGCAATCTATTTGCGCACGCACACAATTTTATGCTCTTGATCTTAGGAAATCAGAGCCATGGAGTAGATCAGAAGTGACTGCTGACATAACATCTCCCCCCGGCTTGTAAAATTTGACTGTAAAGTCTTACGTTGACCATGTTGGCTTTTTTGCTTCTGTGACGGTTCGGCTCCTCTGCCGACTGTTTCTATGAATCTGGAGTTGAATTGGAGGTCAAGTTAGCGCACAGAGGCATCAGCATTCTTCTGTTACTTTTCTGAAAAATGTAAATACTCCAAAACCAACTCTTTTTCTTATTATAGTTTTATTTTTTGTCAGAAAGTTGTAGACATTATTTAGATACACGTCATGCCAGATGTAATTAGGACCATCGGGGATCATTGGGGACCAGACAGGCAGCTTAGAACATTCCCTGAATTCCAGTCTGAATCATTGTAATGTGTTGCTTGACAAACGTTCCTGCTGTGCCTTCAGATGTTTGGACTCTGCCGGCTCCCAGACAGGTTTTCATGGAGTCTGTGAACATGAGGCACACGCTGAGGTGGCGCCCCCTGCAGGCCGCGTGCAGTACTACAGTCACGTACTCTGTCCAGTACCAGGGGTGAGTAACACCGGGGGGAGGGGCATGAACTCCAGACACCTCATCATCACCTCCTGGTCTCCTGTCGCCAAATCGCCAAATAACTGTTAATACAGTGGTAACTGTTTAGTCTCAGATAAATACACTATTTCCTTTAACATAAGCCTGCTTTAGGAATGTTTTATTGTTGTGTGGGATATTTGCAAGTGTTTGTTCTTCTGGAGTTGTGGAGTGAGTCTGAACATGAGATTTTAACCTAAAACTTATGATATATTTTGATGAGAAACTAGGACCAGGTGAAGAGGTTTGTTGTTAATTTAATTCATTAGGAATTTGCCTTTTCGAGATAAGAGACAAACCCATGGTGTGTTGGACCATCACCACCCCCCGCTGCCTGCTGTGAGAGACCCTCGCTGCAAGTAAGGCTGAAGAAACTGTTCATGGTTTTATGGTGTGTTTGGAAAAGAACAGTTGGTCATCAAGCGTAATATCCAAGTTCCTTGCTGCCTTAGTTGGAGACAAAGTTGATGTTCACATTGAGATGGATGGTTTGTTTGGCTGTGAAGAGAAGTTAAGTATCAGAGAGGTTTAGTTGCAGGTGGGAGTTCTATCATCCAAGTAGTGTAGCGTACATGGCAAAAATAAGGGGCTCCCACGCTGAGCCTTGGGGCACTCCGATGGAAATGCAATAAGATGCCAACGTTTGCTGCAGCAATGGCACATTGAACAAGCACCCAGTGAGATAGGATTCAAACCAAGAATGCACTTTCCCTGTGATGCTCATGTTTGAGAGAATGGAGAGAAGGATGCCGCGGCTGACTGCGTCACAAATGGCTGATACGTCCAACGAGTTGCGTAACGAGGATCGAGCTGCTGCTCTGGCGGCCGTCATAGGAAGTCAGTGACAACAGAGCCATTTGTAGCTTTATAGAGGTAAACATTTCCCTTTAAACAGAAAAACAAGTGTGTTCTGAGAGACCCGGGTCTGTACACAACCACGACAGGACAAACTAGCACTAAAAAATCTGAAACGTGGCTGAGGGTTGTTGCCTCCCTGTGTCTCAGAGAGTTTGAGCTCCTCATGAAGAATGGCAGCTGGATGGACGCTGTTGAGTGCCAACACTTCCCTCTCCCCTTCTGCGACCTGACCTTTGACCTGGGATCCGACTCCAGCTACAACCTGCAGGTCAGAGCTCACTGCGGGTCGGAGCCGTCAGCCTGGACCAAACTCAGCCCCCCCTTCAACCGCAGAGACAGTAAGGCAGCAGCTTCATTTACCCCGACTTCTGCAACGTTCAGCTTGACATGACTGCAAACACACACCCACTGTTCATGAATCTTTGTACGCGTGTTTCAGCTCCGTTAGGTATGTTTTGTGTCAAATGGCATATTTAACAAAAGAAAAACTCAAAAAGGTGAATTATTGTTGTCAGCGGTTCTTACAGAGCCCGAGGTGACGGTGTCGACGGCTGGCGACACCCTTCAGGTGTCATTTGAGAATCTTCCTCTCACCTCCTCCGCCAGCATCACGGTGTGGAAGAAAGATGACGAGCAGCAGGTCACTCATCAACTCTTCTTCTGCTCTGTTCATACCGGTTCCCACCTTTTGTTTTTTAATTTCATTTCTTTTTTTGTATTTGTTTCTTAAACATAATAGTTCATTCAATCATAGCAGGTTTGTTTCATGTTCCATTTCATTTCAAGAGCTCTGCAACTGTGTCTCAGCCTTCATTGTCCACCTTGTAGGCTGTTTTGTACTCACTGCCAGCTGAGCAGCGGGTGCTTCACGTCGCCGCCCTGCAGGACGGAGCAGTTTACTGCATCGAGGCTCAGGTCGTCCTGCATTCAGGTGTCCGCAGCAGCAGCAGCCGGCCCCAGTGTGTGTCCATCACAGGTGCAGAAACCAAGTCCGGGATGTTTGTTTCAGAAAGACGTCAGAAGTCCAGATTTTTCCACACGTCACAGAAATGTTTCTAAAATTCTATCTTGTTTTAGTTTTAAAAGACTTGCGTTTTCTAAATTCTGCTGAAGTCAATTTTGACAAATCTTTTTACTCTTTGTAACATCCATTAATGATGGCATCTTTATTTTTTTCTTTAATTTTCACAATTTTAATGTGGCAGATTTCCAAACACCATATCTCTGTTCTTACATCCTCAAGTCTCATAATCTGTTCCAACATCGTACAAACGTAATTTCTAGTTCGGTTTGGAGGCGGCAGGATTCCACCTCTGATTTTTGATGATGTGTTTCTGCTGGTGTCACACGGATGGATTAAGTTCCCAAACACTTATTACTTTCCAAAATCACCATGAACGTCAGGTTTAAATTTTTAAACTGCCCATTTCTCATCTACAACCATCCAGCTTTTATTGTTTCAAACGCTCAAAAACCCAAAGACTGAACCAATCCTGGTCTCCAGAATCAGCTTTCCTGTCAGAGTGATGTAAAGTACCTGAACAAGCACACAGATGTTACATTTCTGTCTCTCCTGCAGGTAGAGCTGCTGCCGCCTGGAAGAAGCCAACCACCATCACCGTGACCGTCGTCCTCGTCTCCGGACTCCTGTTTGCTGTTTTCTGGACCGTCGTCCACTGTGGACCACAGTCGTGTCATGCTGACTTTCATAAAGAGCCGCTGCCACAGTCACTGGTCAGTGTCGCCTCTTACAACAAGAAATAAAATAACTGGGACTGTGTTTAATGAGGGGACCAAAGATCTAACATGCTGAAAATAAAGCTGTAATATCACAGGAATAAGTGCACATTTACAAGAAAAAAGCAGGCACAGTTAGAATCAAGTCATAGTTTTGTGTGAAAAAGTACATGAGTTACTTGATAATTTTACGAGAAAATAAGATAAGATTTACGTCAGTACAGGATTCAGAAATGCAAATGATTTATTTAGTAATTTATTTCCCTTGTGTTAAAAATAAAAAAAACTGACTTGATTGTCATTATTATTGTAAAATCTTTCCGTTTTTATTCCCATATTAGTTATTTTCTCCTTGAACGTGGTCATTATATACTAATTTATAATAATAATAATTGTCAGATAATCTGAGTAATAAATCTGTGTGTAATCACCTTTGAACCATCAGCATGTGAACTTTGATGCGTCTGCTGGCAAAATCTTGGTAATTATTGTTTTTACGATGTCAATGAGCTAAAACCTGCAGAAATGAGGCCTATTATCTGTTTTTATGTGACGCTTTTATACTGATTTTATCTGATTAAATATCAGATTCTAAATTAAATCAATGTGTGCTCAACTATGCTGTGAACGGGATGTAGTTGAATTCTTTGACGGGTTGTGTTTGCGTGCAGAAAAGCAGCGGGAACATGCAGATCCTGATGTTCCCTCAGGAGGAGGAGCGTTGTGAGCAGCTGCTGAGCGTCGACCCGGCAAAGGAAGCATTAAACGTTGGACACCAAAGGACTGAACCTCTGCTTCTGGGAAAACTGGAACAAGAAAACACCAGAAAAATCCAATAGAAACCCTCGTGGCCGCAGCCGGCCTCAGGTTGGATTTACTCAGTCCACCCGTTCACTGACAACAATTCAAAATTAAGTTTACAAGGACGTTTGGAGTCTTTCATGACGTCTACAGAGGAAGAAGAATATTTGAAGTATTACTGCACACGTTGGTGGAAGCAGCTTTTTCTCCGTAGACCGTGGAAGTGGATGCAAATGTGACGCTGTTACATGTCAGGCCATGCAGGACGCCCTAGATGAAGAACGGGTGTTTAACGTCCGCAGGGCAGAGGAAACGTAAGTCGTGCTTTTACCTCCCCGGTGCCAGAAGACGAGGTCCTAGGGATGAAGACGACTCGTTATGGAGTGGTGCTACGTAACACGACGGCCGTCTGTCTGTCTGGTCGGCCCATAGAGGCTAAAAAACCTGGACGAGGCATCACGTCACGTGACCCGTTTGTTTCTGAAGACCGGTTTTAAAGCCTCTTTTTCGTACTGGCGCAGCCGTGTTGCTCCCAAGCCAACGGAAACACGCCCACCACATGTCAATCCAAGGTCGCGTTGGCTACCAGCTCCTTCAGCTGGTCCGCAACCGAAGATCTGCAGCGCTGCCGTCAGGCGATAAACCCTTTAACTTGTTGCTTAGCCGATACTGGGTCCGTACAAACATCTGGTTGCTTTGCCAATGGCGGTAGTGATTAGTAGTGTCTGCTGGACAGGAGCTCACCTGGCATCAGTCTCCTTCTGCTGTTTGTTGACTGAAAATTATTTCTTTCTTCGGTTTCGTTTCTTCCAAAACAACTCTGCCATTTCTGTGGCCAGTTGCAGGTTATGGTTGTGTAATTCATCTGAGGATGAGGAGCTCGCACCCATCCTCGTCTCGTCATCCACAAGTCCCACCTATGACCCGCCACCCCACGTTAGTTCCATTTACATTAGTCCTGAGCCGTGATTAAGGGAAGCCTTGGCGGCGAGGTATCGGTGGGCCCGCTCCTCGCTCACGCGCCACCCTGCTTTCATCCCAGACTGGGGTAAAGTTTCGGCTCCTACAGCTTGTAGATCTCTGTGTTGATGCTACCAGGTTCATTGAGTCCCAGGTTTTTGTACTCGAAGGGAATACTTTGTAATTACCTCATCATTACCTTTGAGTTTGTTTTGCCTTATTTAAAAGGTTAATAAAGTTATTTTTGTATCAACCTGCCTCATCCTGTGACCCCGTGTTCCTCCACGACTCACCACCAGCCCTCACCATTTCACATCTGATTCAGTTTAAAAGCAATAATAAAAAATAAAAAAGGAATCCACATTTCAGAGATCCAACAATGACTTGTGTATTACGAACCTGTTCATTTTCTTTCACATTTAGATTAAAAAATGTTTTGGAACCATAGTAAATCAGAAAACCAACGGATGATTATTTGCAGTCGCTGCCAGGGAGACGTGGGTTCGACGGCGTCTCTGGTGGGCGTTTGTGTTGGGGTCAGGGCAAGGCTGCAGGACCATGAGTGAAAGACAACAGTGATGCCGGTTCGCATGTCGCTGGATTATCAAGGTCAGCACCAGTTGTTGGACGTTGCACACTGATGTCAAATGAGCTACTGGAACAAGACGACCAGAGAGGACAACATAGGACTGCTGGAACGCTACTGTGCAAGAAACCCTAACGAAAGAGGATCCAGGGGGTCAGGGGGAGGAGAGAAGGTGAGGGGGGATATGTCACAATCCCCACCCTCGGAGTATGGACACAAGCTCCTTTAACATGCCCAGATAACCTGAACACAAGGACGGCCTACCTGAGAAGCAAGATCATTACAAAGCTGGACGGGTTCAGCTAACGTGACCCCTTACCTTAAGACCAACACCACAGGTAAGAAGCAGTCCTCCATGGCAGAGAGTGCTGCAAACTAAGATCAAGGCATTGATTAGTTGTCCAAACAGCTGAAAGCCTATAAAGTCTCACAACTTATTTCCAAAAACTCTCTCTACCTGAGGCACTAAAGATCCCAAACAAGACTCACAGCCATGTCCACCTGGCTGAGGAGATATACATCAGAAGTTAAAGTTAGGAGAATCGATAGGATGTTCTCCACTGAACCATCCAAGGTGGACGCTCAAGACCTAGTCGCCATCACAATGGCAAACATCTAAGAAAGAGCCTCAGGTGTAAAGAGTTGGACAGCACCAGGCCTGGATGTGATCCACACCCACTGGTTGAAGACACATGGCTCTTCATATGAGCACAGCTCAGAAGGGAATTGGCGGGAACACCAGAGGAGCTAAGCGCCAACTGCTGGTCAACGGGAGAGTTGCAAAGGTTTGCAAGATTTGGCAAACCAATCTGTGAACTGCCTTGATCAACTACAAGAAATCCGACTCAATGCTGCACCGGATCCTGGAATGTTTGGATCCGTACAACAGCAACAGGACACGGAGACCGTTCATCAGGAGCTCCATGGGACTGTGGAGGACTTCTGACAACTACACAAGTCACTATCCAGTATAGGAATAAAATGGAAAACCAATCCAGTAAATATTTTGTTGTGCATTTTTACAGTCAAGACAAAATGAAAAACTGTGAGTTTATCTTCAGATGATGAAGCTGCTGCAGACATCTGAAAACAACGGAATAAACTCTTTCAGGACATAACAACCTGCAACCATTTAAACTTAAAAATAAACCACAAAAATAGAGCTTTGTGTAAAAAAAAATAAAAAATTAATAAAGACATCTTTCTAATATTATTAAAACATGTATTTGAACTTTATTTCGGGATCTGCTGAAAAAAATAAAATAGCATATCAAACTTAAGCAGTTTAGCACCACGTCTGACATTTTTTTGCAAATTAAAAAATTTTATAAGGCAAAACATTGTGAGATGGTTTGAGGCATTTGAAGGACAGAACGATTGTGCATTTGAGGAGGTCAGTTTATTCCGAATCAGTGAAACTCCAGATTGCATTTCAGAGGTTTGAAACAAAACAGCTGGACTTTCATTTCTTTGCTCTTCATAGTAGACATGGGTACAAATAACTCTGTCATCTGCGTACATTTGAACATTGCAATCAAGACATACATCTAGGAGATCATTCATGTACATTGAAAATAATAGGGGCCCCAGGGTCGAGCCTTGTGGAACACCAACTGAACAAGTAGATAAAGGGATTTAACTCTACTGACAGATACACTTTGTGTTTTGTTTGATTAGTATGACTTAAACCGTTGTAAAGCATAATCAGAAAACTTAAGATATGTGATCTTTGTTAAAAGAACTTGGTGGTCAACTGTGTCCAATGCCTTTCTGAGACCAAGAAATACAGCTCCTACACAGTCGTATTTGTCCAATAGACTTTTAACCTTCTCAATAAACTCGGTCAGCAGATTTAGTGGAGCGATGCGCCCGGGGACCATTGGGTGTAATGCGATGAAACCCTGGTGCAGATGATTTTTCAATTGATTCTCCACCTCATTGTCCTGCTTTCTTGGATACGACTGGTAGGACTGATCGGTCAATAATTGGCTTCCAACGTTTTAAAACCAGATTTAAAAATGGGCGTTACCGTGGCCACGTTCCAGCCTAAAGAAACTTGGGCATTTTTACATGATGGCTTCTTAAAATGCTTGACAAGGTTAAGTGCATTATTGTTTTTAACTAACATTTGTTCCACGTCTGGAAACTTTACTCTTGTTTAGTAACCAAGTTGCAGTTACCCTGGTAACAGGATTTTGCAGCCTAAATGACATATTGTCAACATAATCCTAATCCTAAATAGCTCAGTTCATCGGCTCGCCTCCGACCGAGTCACCACCTGGAGACTCTAGGAAGTTGAAAGCAGTATTACATAACCTCCTGTGCTTCCAGAGCAAAGTAAAATAGCGATTTCGTTAATATGGTATCGGTACCGGATGATAGAGAGAAGCAAATACTCAGCAGTAGCTTCGAGTATGTCCAATACTGGTATCAGTATCCGCCCTGACCTTACCCTGTAACACACTCTCTTTTTCAAGGTGACCATCGGGTGAGACCCGGTCGCTGGTCTCGCAAGTTACTCGGCCGACAAATGAGAAGTTCTGCTCATGCATCCTTCAAATAAAAAAACACGAGAAAAACTCCAACACACTTCAACAACTTCCAAGTGTTCGTGTTTTCTTTGTGTCGGGTACAACGTGAAGACTCCCACTTGTTACAATAAACATCACAGTAAATGAAACGTACATCCATGTAACACACATGTAACACACATGTAACACACATGTAACACACATGTAACACACATGTAACACACATGTAACACACATGTAACACACATGTAACACACATGTAACACACATGTAACAGAAATATGACTTGGATTGAAAATTAATCTGCTGCAAAAGTTCATCATCGATCTCAAACACCAGGAATGTTGTAACAAAGATTAACTTGAGCTGCCGTGTTAACCCTTAAAGAAATAGTTTAATAAAAAAAAAATTAAATATGTACCACTGAACAGTTTCCCTTTACTGGATTGTTTACAGACATGAAAAATGATCAAATAAAAAAATAAGTTAATAAATGAGACCTGGAGAGAAGGATTTCCGAACATATCGCTTCATAAATGGCCGTACTGGTCCGACTGCTCGGTCTCGCGAGTTACTCGGCCGACAAATGAGAAGTTCTGATGTTAATCTGGCAGCTTTGAGGTTCAGGTTCTACTCAAGTTTTGAAACACTGAAGCTTTCCACAGAAATCACAACAGCTTAAATCCTTTAGCAACTCTTTCCTGCACATGGCCCGTCCACACATCTGCCTGTGCCACGTTGAACACCAACAACAGCCGGTGGGACTGTTGTCGGCGGTGTTAACAGACAGACGAACATGGACAAGCATCTTCAGTGAAATCACAGTAAAACGGTAAAATACAACACCAAACTTGACAAAACACTCTGAGTGCTCTTTTCTGCACCTGTTGCTCTGAAAATAACATAACAAAAATACAATATTTCTTCCAGAAAACTCTTCAAACCACTCGGTGTAGCAGTACCACGGCTGACCACATGGGGGCAGACAGATGCGTGTGAGGTGTGGACTGTCCGCACGCTGTGTAATACCACCTTTGCTCCATGGGAGGCGCACTTATACTGGGCACATTTTCTTGCGATATGCTGCCCCATGTGGTCAGAAGTTGTACTAAACAAGGAAATTGCGCTAATTTAAACTTATTTTTCACGTGTAATTTAGTTTCACAGATTCAAACAAAAAAAAGGGTTTTTAAGTGATGCAAAACAAAATATAGTTAACATGTGCAGCTGGACACAAAGTATACAACAGCAGATTATATCGATGTTACTAATATAAAATAAAATAAAAAAAAATTAAAAAAAGAGTGAAAGTGATCTGGACTAAAGTCTGCAGAGCAAAACCTAAAGAATAGACGTTCCGATTCATCAGCAGGTGATATTGAGTTAACTGTAATCTCCTTCCTCCCAGGTCAGTGAAGGCATCATGAGCTTTAACAACTCAGATGTTTTCTGGAGTAGGTCTCAGTAAATATGTGAACATAAAGTAGTGTGAGATACATTTTTGTTTTGAGTCAGTGAAAGCATCATGCACTTTGTTGTTTTTTTTTGAGGGGGGGTCATTGTGAAAACAGAAAAAACACAAATAGAAGTTCATACAGCCTTGTATGATAAAGAACAAAGCAACATATTTTATGCAGTTCTTAGTTAGATGTGAAGATAATCAGTAACTTTAAGAAAATAAAAGAGAAATAAATCGGTGCAGCTCGACTAAAACACAAGCGGATCTTCTAGAAAAACTACAAGCAGCTGCATCTCAGTCATCCTCACATCTCTCATGGTTTCCTCCCGCTCAGGAACTCTGCCAACTTTACCAACCAACTCCACAGAGGGCTGTCACTGTGAGGACCAGGTCCTGCAGACCGGACTCCGCTCTCAGTGCTGATTTATCACAAACTCTAATCAAACTGCTGCTTTTCTTAAAGCTGAAGTGTGCGACTGAGACGCTGTGCGTTCATTATCCAACCCTCCAGTTGTCACAGTTTAGAAGAAGAAGTAAACTCGTGTGAACACGAACATCCTCAGCCGACTTCATCGGACTGAACTCAGCTTCACTCCCTGGACGGACCTCCTGCTCGTTCAGCGCTCAAGCCTGTCCTTCAATACGTCCACGGCGGAGAGACGCGCCCGATGATGACGGTCACCTCAACGCTCCACGTCGTAGGAACTTCAGTTTGACGGATCTGATGTTGCCATCAACAGAACTGGCTGACAAGGATCCAGAAATGCACCTAAAACCTCCAGCTTGTTGGTTTTTTGTCTGCTGTGACCTCACACACCAACTATGAACGGATTCAGAAGTGCTGCTCCTCCTCATCACACCATTGCGACCACATAAACCTATTTACTGATGACGTGAAGGTCTCGCTGTCACGCGTCGTCACAGGTGGCACCAGTGTAAACTGGTAACCAGTACAGCACCGAGCAGCAAACTCACCAGCTACATAAAAACTATGTTCCCAGAAACCAGAACTAGAAGCTCAGAAGGATGACCCCACCGTCAATAAAACCAAACTAACCATCGCTCCAGCACGGACCTGAAGACTTCCCAGCTGCGGACTAACTTCCATGTTGTTGACGCTTCAGTCCACAAAAACAAAAACAGAGACATCTGCTTCCATCATCGGAGACGGCGAGGTCGTCTCCTTTACCTTCCGAATGATGTGAAAACTAAAAGTGGAGTCTTTCAACAACGACAACAGAAACGCACCAGATGGCGATGCAGGAATACATGCAGCTCCGAACCGAGCGCGCTCCGAATGGCCCGGTTCGGAGCGCGCTCAAGCCGAGCGCGCTCCCTCAGTATCCCAGGTCCAGCTGGATCCTGTGCTCAAAAAGTGCAATGAGCAGCATGATGCAGAAGCCCAGCAGGATGCCGGCGTTCTGGAGGAGGAAGAAGCCCCAGTGGCTGAAGCCGTGGTCGCCGGCGTCATTGTGCAGCATCTCCGGCACCTGTGGGGGAGGAGGGAGGGAGGTGTCACAGCTGCTTACGGAGCATTTCAACATTTAACTTCCTTCAAGGAAAAAGAACCGGTTTAAGCTCAACAGCAGGCGTCTTTTCTTTAAGGTGTTTTCAGAGCCGCTTCACATCCTCATCGTCTCAGCGAGCGCGTCTCCCCGCCTTCCTGCGGCGTCACGGCTGACATGTTCTTCCGCGCAGCGTCGTTGAACCCTCTGCAGCCCCGCAGCAGCACGATTACCCTGCCAGGTGAGCTCATCACTGGCGCTGCTGTGACACGTCAAGCTGCGGTTCAAACTCCGGATCCAAAATATCCACTTTTTCATGCAGTTTTAACGGCCAATACTGATTTATGAGTTCCCTCTTCTGCACCAGGCCGGTTTGCTCATGAAGACGCCTGAAACGTCCGCCACTCACGCTGAGGAAATCAGTCTGAAGCGGTGAAATAACGTTTCTGCCCATCTGGCGGCCAGTGAAGACACGATAATTAAAGAATGACGTTGCACGTTTTCAGAGTCTCCCCATCATCACATTCCTACATTTTTTGCGGTTTGTATCAAAAATGCAGACGGACAGCTGCTGTGAAGAATGAAACAGCCAACGGTCAGGAACCCAACGGTCCTGCAGCTGCTGGGTTTCACAGGACGGCATCATGGGTTGCAGTGCAGACTGAAGGCCACCAGGGGGCAGCCTCACGTAGAAAACAAAAACGAGCTTAAGATCAGGCTGGAGACTGTTGGTGTGTCAGGTTCTCACTCACCATGTCCACCAGGGCCACGTACATGAAGAGTCCAGCTGTGAGGGCGAAGATCCACATGGAGATGTTCTCAGCGTAGTGCCCGATCAAAATACCCGTGACCATGCCCAAGTACGCCATCATGGCAGACAGCGCATTGTAGAGGATGGCCTGGCGTACGGTCATGCCAGCCTTCAGGAGCACCGCAAAGTCACCTGGAACACACACAATTTAGTTTAGCAGTAAATACTCCAAACTGTACAGTCATACATGACAAATACGAGGACGGATTTGCATCAACTGCTTTAGAGGTTTTGTAGGTTCTGTTCATGGTCTGTTCCAGTACTGAAAACTCAGCAATTTAGAAGCTGCATGAGACCTTTACAGGACTCGCTGAGACCAGAAATCCCAGGTGACACTAGTATAATCAGCATCTGAGGCATGTGGGGCTCTGCTGGCTGTCACGTTTGACATCACCGAGCCGCTGGCATAAAGGACTAGTAGAGCTGCAACCAGGACCAGGACTAGTAGAGCTGCAACCAGGACTAGTAGAGCTGAGACCAGGACTAGTAAAGCTGAGACCAGGACTAGTAGAGCTGAGACCAGGACTAGTAGAGCTGAGACCAGGACTAGTAGAGCTGCAACCAGGACCAGGACTAGTAGAGCTGAGACCAGGACTAGTAGAGCCGAGACCAGGACTAGTAGAGCTGAGACCAGGACTAGTAGAGCTGCAACCAGGACCAGGACTAGTAGAGCTGAGACCAGGACTAGTAGAGCCGAGACCAGGACTAGTAGAGCCGAGACCAGGACTAGTAGAGCTGCAACCAGGACCAGGACTAGTAGAGCTGAGACCAGGACTAGTAGAGCTGAGACCAGGACTAGTAGAGCCGAGACCAGGACTAGTAGAGCTGCAACCAGGACCAGGACTAGTAGAGCCGAGACCAGGACTAGTAGAGCCGAGACCAGGACTAGTAGAGCTGCAACCAGGACCAGGACTAGTAGAGCTGCAACCAGGACTAGTAGAGCTGAGACCAGGACTAGTAGAGCTGAGACCAGGACTAGTAAAGCTGCAACCAGGACTAGTAGAGCTGAGACCAGGACTAGTAGAGCTGAGACCAGGACTAGTAAAGCTGCAACCAGGACTAGTAGAGCTGCAACCAGGACTAGTAGAGCCGAGACCAGGACTAGTAGAGCTGAGACCAGGACTAGTAGAGCTGAGACCAGGACTAGTAAAGCTGAGACCAGGACTAGTAAAGCTGAGACCAGGACTAGTAGACCTGAGACCAGGACTAGTAGAGCTGAGACCAGGACTAGTAGACCTGAGACCAGGACTAGTAGAGCTGCAACCAGGACCAGGACTAGTAGAGCTGAGACCAGGACTAGTAGAGCCGAGACCAGGACTAGTAGAGCTGAGACCAGGACCAGGACTAGTAGAGCTGCGACCAGGACCAGGACTAGTAGAGCCGAGACCAGGACTAGTAGAGCCGAGACCAGGACTAGTAGAGCCGAGACCAGGACTAGTAAAGCTGAGACCAGGACTAGTAAAGCTGAGACCAGGACCAGGACTAGTAGAGCTGCTACCAGGACCAGGACTAGTAGAGCTGAGACCAGGACTAGTAGAGCTGCAACCCGGACTAGTAGAGCTGCAACCAGGACTAGTAGAGCTGCAACCAGGACTAGTAGAGCCGAGACCAGGACTAGTAGAGCCGCGACCAGGACCAGGACTAGTAGAGCCGAGACCAGGACTAGTAGAGCTGAGACCAGGAATAGTAGAGCCGAGACCAGGAATAGTAGAGCCGAGACCAGGACTAGTAGAGCTGCCACCAGAACCAGGACTAGTAGAGCTGAGACCAGGACTAGTAGAGCCGAGACCAGGACTAGTAGAGCTGAGACCAGGAATAGTAGAGCTGCAACCAGGACCAGGAATAGTAGAGCTGCAACCAGGACCAGGACTAGTAGAGCTGCGACCAGGACCAGGACTAGTAGAGCTGCGACCAGGACCAGGACTAGTAGAGCTGCGACCAGCATCCAATGCCTATGCCCCTAATTAAACATACATTTATGGCCTTTTATAATTTTACTTGTTGTGATGCACAAAATTCTCGTCCTGTCCAGCTGTCATGGAAGTAAACTAACGGGAACCCGACTGTAAATATGATTATTTTCGCTGTAAAGTCGTAAAGTTGGACATGGGACTCTCTTACATAAGATTTTTTACAAAAATCTCAGCACGTAAGTTGCAGCGCTGCGGAAACGGTCCCGCACCACCGACCACCGCCAACGATGACAACGACAAATATGAACCAAGTACGATGGCGTCCTGCACCCACGCCACTGTCGTAGCTGCTGTGTGGAACCATAAATCATTTTTAATACAGCAAAGCAGTTACATAACTGAAAAATAGTTTTTTTCCCTCCTATATCTTAGTTATTGGCACACGCTGTAACTCGGACAGATTTTTTAAATAGTGGATGCAGCCGTCAGTCCTGCCCGACAGGACAAAAACGCCGCGCTTACCCAGCTCATGAGGCAGCTCATGGCAGAAAACCGCCACAGAGGTGCTGAGGCCGCTGGACAGACCCTCAGCGAAGGCAGCGCCTGAAAAAGACAAACCGTCACCAGCTCCAACTGCACCAAATATCAAATCATTCTGGGCATATTTCCTTACAGGATCAGTTAACACATCACTGGGTGAAAAAGATCTCCCCGTACCGATGGCAAGGCCGTCGCTGAAGTTGTGCAGCCCGTCCCCCATGATGACCATCCAGGCGAGCGTGGCCACGCCGGCCTGCTGGAAGTGCTGCTCCGAGTACGAGTGGGAGTGGCTGTGTGGGTGGTGGTTCTGGGAGTGGTGGTGGTGCAGGATGTGGTGGTAGTCGTGGTGGTGGTGGTGCATGCTGTCGGCCTGGCCCACTGTGTCGTGGAAGTGGGAGTGGCATTTGTTCTCGCAATCCTCGGCGGTGTAGGCGGCGCCAGCGCTCGACGATCGCCTGTAACCCTGCGGCGAGACTACAGACACCTGCGGCGCCAGCATCACCTGCTCCTCCTCCGCCACGCTGCTGCCGTGCAAGCTGCTCGAGTGGTCGACAAATGTGCTGGCGCCATTCGTTTCCACATCTGCAGCGAGAAAATGAAGATCCTGAATCTACGACCGGTTTCAGACCCCAACCACCAACTGAACGGTCTGATGGCATCTGAAAGCTGCCAGGTTCAAAGTCCACTGTCTTGTTGGGTTTTCTCTCACCGTCACTCGGTTTCAGGTCATTCTCTTCCAGAGCCGGCTGCTTCTCTGACTCTGCTCGGTCGTTCTGGTCCAGTTTCTTCTGGATCTGTGTGCACAGACGGCATCAAGACCATTAGTGACACAACCATGAACCTCCACTTTACTGCGGACGTTTTTAAAACTGTTAAATCAAAACTAGGGTTGAACTTGTTCACGTCGATAGAAAAGGACTCAGGATGCATCTCTGACCTTCTGCTTCTTGTCTTTGTACATTTTTCCCAGCGTCAGGAAGTGTTCGATGAGGAACATGAAGTAGACTCCCCCCAGAGCAGTCAGGCCCTTCCACACGGCATCCAGGTTTTCGTCCTGCTCGTCGTGGTGATCATGTCCTACCAAGTCCATACCAGCGTCCGCGTGGTGGTGATGGTGGCCTCCCTGTGACTGAACGTACAAGACTAATATGACGGTGCTGCTGCTGCTGTGGAGTTCCCCAAGGTTCTATCCTAAGACCCCTCCTATTTAACATCTATATGCTCCTGCTAGCTCAGATAATAAAAAACAACAAGATGAGTTGCCATAACTATGTAGATGACACACAACTTTACATTACAGCATCACCAGGTGACAATGAGACCCTACAACTGTTGAGTAGAGAACAAATCAATGATTGGACGTGCCATAACTTTCTTCGGTTATTATTATTTGGACCAAAAGACGAGCGTTTAAGAGTCAGCACACAGCGTCAGGTGTCACAAACCACTGATGAGGCCTGAAATCTGGTGTAGTCGTAGACTCAGACCTGAACCTTCAGAGACACATTTAAACAATTCAAAGTAGGCTTTCTATCACCTGAAGAACATCTCCAGGATCAAAGGACTAATGTCTCAGCAGGACCTTGAAAAACCCATCCATGCCTTTAACTTCAGGTGAAGTGATGACTGCAACAGCTCGGCTAAAAAGTCCATCAGACAGCTGCAGCTGATCCAGAACGCTGCTGCCCGAGTTCTCACTAGAACTAAGAACGTGGACCACATCAGTCCAGTTCTGAGTCCTGACATGGTTCCCAGTTCATTATTATTACTTTTGTTCTCCTCTTTACTTTATGTTTTCATTATTAAAAGCCCCTTGAATTGCCCGTTTGCTGAAATGTCCCATACAAATAAACTTGCCTTGCCGTGCCTTGCGCCTTGCCCAACACTACAGTGTCATTGTTTCATTTATGGTTTCAAATGTTCTCACATGGGGGATGAGGTGCAGGAAGGCGTCGCCGCTCAGTGTGCCCACGGCCAGCGCCACCAGGAAGCTGAGGAGGAACTTGAAGAAAACTCGGTTCATGAGTGGGATGAGGACGACGCCGAGCAGAGACAGCAGACTGATGATGGTGATGGAGAGGAAGCCGCCGGCCCACGCTGAAACGCACCAAGCAGACACGTCAGAGAGAAGTCGTGACTTCTGGCATCGCGACTTGCAGCAGGAAGTGTTCAGGATCAGCTGGTGATTCGCCAGTGTTCTTCTTGAATTATTTCATATCTGATTCAGGTCAATGGCTGCGGGACGACCGACTACGACAGCATGTTAGTTTTACTATTGAAGCTCCGTTAGACAGCAGGTTAGTCATGTTGGAGGGTAAAAGCACAAGAGGCCGGTTTTACGACAAACATGACCTAGAAATGTTTGTGAAAGCTGCAGGAACGTTTTGTCCGGGTTACTTTTGTGTGACTCCTCGTTTGGCTGAATCTGTGCAACAGAGGTAGAAAGTTCAGAGTTAACAAGACTCAGAGAACCGCAGACAGAGAACCACATATAGAACTGCAGACAGAGAACCACGCATAGAACCGCAGACAGAGAACCACGCATAGAACCGCAGACAGAGAACCACACATAGAACTGCAGACAGAGAACCACGCATAGAACCGCAGACAGAGAACCACGCATAGAACCGCAGACAGAACCACACATAGAACTGCAGACAGAGAACCACGCATAGAACCGCAGACAGAGAACCACACATAGAACTGCAGACAGAGAACCACGCATAGAACTGCAGACAGAGAACCACGCATAGAACCGCAGACAGAACCACACATAGAACTGCAGACAGAGAACCACGCATAGAACCGCAGACAGAGAACCACGCATAGAACCGCAGACAGAGAACCACATATAGAACTGTAGAGAACCATGCATAGAAGCCCAGAGAGAACCACGCATAGAACCGCAGAGAGAACCACACATAGAACCGCAGAAAGAACCACACATAGAACCGCAGAAAGAACCACACAGAGAACCGCAGACAGAGAACCACACAGAGAACTGCAGACAGTGAACCGCAGACAGAGAACTGCAGACAGAGAACCACACAGAGAACTGCAGACAGAACCACACAGACAAGTGCAGACAGAACCACACAGACAACCGCACACAGAGAACTGCAGACAGAGAACCAACCAGACAACCGCACACAGAGAACTGCAGACAGAGAACCACACAGACAACCGCACACAAAGAACTGCAGACAGAACCACACAGACAACCGCACACAGAGAACTGCAGACAGAGAACCACACAGACAAGTGCAGACAGAACCACACAGACAAGTGCAGACAGAACCACACAGACAACCGCATACGGAGAACTGCAGACAGAGAACCACACAGAGAACTGCAGACAGAGAACCACACAGAGAACCGCAGACAGAGAACCGCAGACAGAGAACCACACAGAGAACTGCAGACAGAACCACAGACAGAACCACAGTAAAATAGGTTAAAACACACCTAGAACAGTGAGATAATTATTTACACTAAACATTCCTGTGGACCGCTCTTACCTATTGTGATATTCTTGGTGGCATCTCCACTGTGGTTACTGTGGTTCTCGTCTCCATGGTGATCGTGACCATGTTTGTGATGCACATTCTCTGAAGATGAAGAGAAAACGATTAAATTGCACCACTTTTATCGAATCAACTACAAAAGTGCCACATTCAAGATCAGATTATATTGTATTTTCTCAAACATTACCAAACCGTGGAGATTTTTCAGACCCGGATCAGAACTGGTTGTTGGACAAACAGCCAGGAGTCTTTGTCTTATATGAGACAAGTATTATCGAGTAATTTAAACTTTGACTACTTTTCAATACCCTTTTCCCACCGTTCTGCAACTAAACACAGTAAAATCATTTTTGAGCTATTGTTGTCTGCTCTCCAAATACCAGCACAAATAAAAGACTAAATGTTTTTCTACCAGCTTCAGTCCCATTACCAGTGAGGTGACTGGTGTAAACTGGTAAATCTGGATAGACAGACGCACCAGTTTCCAGTAAACAAACCTGAACTATTTCATAAAACAGGCATTTGTTCCTGCACACACACCAGTCACGCTGCGATGTAGTCCAGTGACTCGGACAATACTTCCCAAACCGAGGCGCATCTCCTCGTCTTCTTACATCTGACCAGACTTTTGTAACAATTAAGCAAACGAAACAGGATTTAAAAGTTATGTTGTTACTAGAGCACATCAGGGTGCTTTTGGACCACAGGAACCTTTTCATAGTTCTTAGAAGTACCAGAGAAAGTTCTACACAGGAGCTGCAGCAGCTCAAGACTGCACAGCAGGAACCTTCTCAGGTCAGCAGGAAGCATGTCACGAAACTGTTCGCCGTCACCAACGGCCGGCAGTTCCTTCATTTTTGTCTTTGTCATTCCAGCTTCCAGCCAGCTCTTTTTCAAGTTTGCTGCGGCCTTGAATCAGAGCTCTGATGGTATGTGATGCTCTTAAATGTCAGTTATTTATGTTACCGTACCATCCGGTTAAACCACACTAAACTACCGTCTTTGTTCCGGACTCAACACACTTTAAATGATACCAGAGGGGCTTCTGGGTCATGAGCCGTGTCCTCTGCAGCGTTCTGGACATTCATCTTCCATCTATACTAGTGATTCTGAGTTTACTTGAAAAGGTGAATAAATACTACGACTTTAAAAAATATCTCAACGTTCGCTTCATTTTTTGTGGGATTATTACTTTGTTCTTGGAATTTTTTTTCCCATAAAGTCGCACAAATAATCAACAAAGCAATTAAAAATGGAAAAAAAAAAAAAAAAAGTAAAAGGTTTTTAAACATTTTAACGCGTCAACGGTTCTAACTGTTGCTACATTTAAACCAGCTCAAAACCAGTTTCTAGTCGCTGGACTTCATGTCAAGTTGTCGTCATCTATTATTTTTACTTGTGCTTTTGCTGATGTGCATTATTTATAGTGTTTTATTTTCTTTTTACCTGTAAAGCACTTTGGTGACCATTGGTTGTCTTTAAATGTGCTATATAAATACATTTGACCTGGACCTACCCGTCTCCTCATGTGGGGGGGCGTGCTCGTGCAAGATGCACGCGCCTCCGTCGATCTGATTGAGGAGGGCGGGGCAGAGGTAGCCAAAGTCTCCCAGGCTGACGCCCACTTCCTGAGACATCCCATGTGAGGAGAGGATGCTGGAGGCGTTCAGACACTGGAGAGAAAACGTAAAAACTGAAGACGAGGTCGTCCACGCGCCAGGATCCATTCATGTTCCTGGACCTTCGGCTCAAACGGGGGGTTGCAAAGGGGCACAACATTTCCTGTCAATTTCCAGAAACTTTCCACAGGAAGTTGAGTTGGACAGTTTAAAAAGTCAACTGTTGCCATGGAAACTTTGGATGGGAATTATTAACTGCGACACATGGGAATAAACCGGAATTTATGGGAGTTAATTGAAAAATGTGTGGTAATTTATCACTTACCTCTAAACGGTCCGTGGTGCTGTTGTGGAGATGATCCTGGTTCATAGGCTGATCGTGATCGTGGCCGTGATCGTGGCCGTGGTCGTGATCATGATCGTGAGCGTGATCATGATCGTGGTCGTGATCATGATCGTGAGCGTGATCATGATCGTGGCTGTGGCCGTCCCCCTGGTTGGCTGCACTCCTCTTCATCCGACTCCCTGTGATGGTTCTGACACCAGACCCTGCTGTGGTTTCCTCTCCTGGAAAACTTGCCTGATCCGACCGTCTGTGTTGCGTCAGCTGGGCCCTGTAGGCCACCGTAGCTCCAACAGTCTCCGCCACTGTGGGCTTCACGTCCGTATTGTCGCCCTGATTTTCAGGGATCCGTGGAAGCTTGCTGGGCTGAGCCCGGCCACCATGGGCATGCTTCTGCTGATGAGCGTTTTCGTCATGGTGATGATGGTAGTGGTGGCCGTCGTGGTCGTGGTGTTCAGGCTGGCCCGGTACCTCGTGACGCTGTACCGTAACAGTTCGGATGCGATCCAGCCCGACGTTCTGCAGGAGACGCCTCAAACCCGCCAGAGAGATGGTTCCGTTTTCTCCGTACCTGTTCAGGTCCATAAAACACCTGTTACATAAGCAGCTGCTAACCACCAGCAGGAACATCTGCAGACCTTCGCTGAAGGACTCCACAGCAGTGGTGCGTTTTTACCAGCGGTCCGTTCTAACATCACAAAGACTGACCATCTCTGACTAAATTCAAAGCAAACAAACAGAAAAGGCTGTTTGTCTTAACAACGGCTTCCCTTAGAAATAGTTTATTCCCTGACTTCAGGCTGAACTTGAGGTGGAGCTACCAAACTTCATCTGGCTGAAGCCAACACCAACCAAAGATTATACAACATGAGAGATAAAAACACCACATACTTGATCAATATTCATTCATTGATAGAAGGTGTTTTCAATGTGGGGTCACAATACGTTCATGGAGGAGTAGAAGGAGTTTGTTTCCAGGATTTGCTTCAACGTCTTCAGCAGATCATTCCGGGGTTGGGGTTTGAGTCTGCGGGCTGAAGCTTGGTTGGACATACCGGTAGAAGAGCGCCTCCAGGTGCTGCCTCTGGCTCTGCTCAGCTCTCCGCTTGTCCACCACAGCCGACAGCAAACGTGTCCCGCTGCTCGGTGCTACTGTAGTGGACGGGCTGCAGTCGGAACCGCCCACGACGACGTCGGTCACGGCGAGGAGCAGCAGGACAGCCAGGACGACGCTCATGTCCTCGTTCATCATCCCTGCAGAGGAAAGAGGAAACTCAGACACGAGCACTGAAACCTGCAGTTACTGTCATCTGACAGACGTGAACAGAATTATTTATTAAAGACAAAACAAGAAGAGTCCAAATCTACTCGCTTGTAAAGATCTGATGAGTGTCTGAAGAAAAACCAGCACATGTCCAATTTCCAGGGTCACTGGTGATATGAGGTTCAGGTCAAGTAAAAGACCAAGGTGGACACAACATTTCAGACACTTTATAACTTCATTAATGGAAGTAGGCGTGGTGATGATAAAGAACATTTCCGCAGAGCAAAGAGCATTCAAACCCTTCTTCCAGAAAACAACCCATCAGCTCAGCGGCCTGGCCAGCAGACTCCTCACCTCAATCCCACTGAGAAATTATGGTGGAAATACAGATCAAAAAGAAAAAAAAAGAGGATCCAACACAGAGCTCCGTCCTGCAGGTTAAAGGACCCGGAACCTGCTTGATGGACATTTCTTCCATCAGTACAATATTCAAACCATCAGAGAAGACAGAGGAGATGCAATAAAAGGTTACGCGTTTACACGTAATTATTCAACTGCGGGACACTCATGAATCAGAGAACTGAATGACGAATGTTGAGCAACTCAACATATGCAGAAGTCATCAAGTTTAAGACATTTCTGCTGTAGAGCTGACTTGAAGTGATCAGTCATTTCAGTTTTTCATCATTTCTGCCAAAACAGACTGTAAAGTTGTTTGTCTTGAAAAGGAGGGAAGTGAAACAGACAGATCACTTAGGCCAAAGGGTATTTTGTCTGGTCCTCAGAAAAATCCCCCCACGTGGTTTACTGGAACACACTTTCATCATGACGTGCATCATTTTCCACACTAAATGGACTGTTGGACTTGTGCAAAAGACCTTCTACTTGGAACGTAATCAGCGAAATCTCCTTACTGCATAAAAGCTGTGCTTTGCAGCCAAAACTGAATTCACCAGAGTATTAACACGTGACTACACGTTAAATACGGATCATCACACACAGCACGTCAATACAGCTGATTCTATATTTTACACGCTCATGGTTTTATCCGCTTATTGAAACGTTTGTCTGCAAAAACAGAACCACAGCTGTCAAACAAATGCAGATTTCATTGTAAAACATTCGACTTCATGTAATTAGAGCAGATGCACATCTGACTGTTACAAGTGGAGGGACTTAACACCATTACACAATAGAAGACAAGAATACCAAACATATGTCGGGCCAAGTTAATTCAGGATGTAGATTACTATAAAAACATCACTTATGGATTTAATCCTATTAGACGTCACACTAAAGCCAACTTTGTAGGGACAGATGGAAACTGGTGAAAAGATAATGTCAGAGGAAAATCTCATTCCTGGTTTGTTGTACATTAGGCCGAAGTGAAGAGGAGTTTTTCATTCATTAATTCATTAACAGTTTATGTTGCCAACCCGCTGTAAGGGAACGGAAAGTCTGATTTAGTGCTTTGGAGAATGAAGTCTGGCAGCGCCGCGCTGACACGATCCCAGCCGCGGAGCGTGACCCGGAGCTCAGCGAAACGCCTCATGACCGCGGCGCCTCGGCCGCCCGTCGCCTCCTCTTCAGGCGGTTCGTGTGGCGGGTCGGACCCTGCTAGCCGCCGTTTGACGGGGACTTTTCTCACCGGCATCTGCCGGGCGGTTCCGGCCCACACGGGGCCTTGTGCAGCGGATTAGCCCGAGTCCGCCGGCGACGGAAAACCATCAAACCAGTCGGATCCAGCTGTCCGCGGTGCGGACGGCCACACGTGCCCGTGTTGGACTTGTGTCACACGCGCACGGTTGAGGTAAACAGTAACACGTTGGGTTTGTGCGCTCCGCACCAGCCCGGTGCCGTGTGCACAAAGACGGCCAACCCGGAACTGAACGCGGCCGTTGCCGCCGCCGTGCGGAGCGGATGCGTCGCGTCTCCAGATGGACACAAAACGGCGTAAAATAAGCGTTTAAACATATGAACGTGACTTACGGAGATCCCTCGACATTTGTTACCTCTTGTCTGGTATTATACGGTCGCTTCTCGGTGCTGCTCGGCCCTCTTCGGCCCGGTAACCTCGGCAGATGGATGTGAATTGTGACGCCTCCACGGGCTGCCGGAAATCTGGACTTTCTTCACACTACACGTTGAAGAGGCAGAACAGAAGGAATAAGTGCACAGAAGCGTTTTTATCTTTAAAACAAATCTGCAGAATGCTGTACATATAACCATATGATATGTACTACAGGAAAATACGTTGTGAAAAAGTGCTAAAATATAAACAAATGTCACAATATTTGAGCTCCACAACAAACAACAATTATTTGATTATTTTATGCCTCTGGCTCATCTCTGCACTCTTGCCCTGCACCTGGTTACCTGTTCAGTCAGTGTTCCTTTTATTCCCTCTGATGGAAAAAATTAAATGAAATAAAAAAATAAATAAAACTCACCTGCCTCTAAATTTGAGTCCTTGTTTAGAAGCTGTAAAAAAAAAGTTTTTTTTGTCCCTTAAAACCCCACACAAAGTGAAATGCTGCGTGGAAGTCTGCATAAGAGACCCAGTATGAGGAGTCCTGCGCCGTCGCGCCAGTTCTTCAGTTAAAGTGTGGATCGCTGGTGACACGCTCCAGGTTCAGTGCCGTGTGTGGAGATAACGTGGCATCATCTGGTGAAAACTCCACACGTTGTGGAGATAACGGCCCCTGGAGCTGAGAACTGATCCCAGATGGATCCCAGCATGCAGCTGCCACACAAGCTGTCAACAAACCCACCCTCAACACAAACACTGAGGTTATTCTGGCTTTATGTGACTTTTGTGTTTGCCACCCAGTTTTACAACAGACATGTTGAAGAGCTTACTGACTTCTGTTTGTGGGGCACCAGCATGGCCTTCCCTTGGAGAATGCAATAAGATGCTTTATGACTGCGTACCCAGAGTTGATTAAAGGTCCTTTTACCCTGACGGGACATGTAAACATCTGACCTTTGTCATTCATCAGTCACCATTCACCCCGGGTTTGATGATTCTGCTGTACAGACGGTTACCATCTCCAGCTCCGATCAGCAGTAAAGAAAACGCAGCAGACGCGGAGGCCGTCTATCTTCTGAGTTCCGACCGGCAGTAAGGAAACAGCCCAAAAGCACAGCAGCTCCCACAAATCTGAAATGTAAAATGTTTGAAGCTCCAGTGTTCTTGTGGATTTGCCAACCAGCGAGAGAGCAGAGGTCCTGGTGAGAAGGAAAACCAAGTCAAATGACACTGAACGAGGTCCAGAATTCCTTTGATGGAGAACCTTTACCAACCTGGCCTTTATGATCAGAGCCAGACAGAAGCAGTTTCTCACAAAAAGCACATGATGGCCCCATTTTCCTCCTGAATGGTTCTCAGAAGTCGCGAAGCGTAATCCTGCTGATCTGATTACTTGGCCTCGGTAGGTCATTTGATGGGTTCTCAACAGCACGTGTGGAGGAAGCCACCGCTGCAGTCACACACAGGGACGGCGTCGCAGCGTCGTTCTCTGGGCACGACATCAGCCAGGAAAGTGGAAAAACAGAATCAGAGTTCAGGCTGACATGAACGTTTCTGAGGGAACAACTGGCTTTGGGGAAGCTCTTGGAAAGTCCTGCAGTTCCTTGGCTAGACCTCCAGTCCTATCAGGATCTTCTCAGCATCTCTGAAGAGACTTTAAAATGTCAGCTCACTGACACCTGACATCCAACCAGCTGGAGCTTCCTGTCGAGAAGAACGAGAGGAGCTTTTCCCCTCACAACACTTCCTGAAACAGTTTTCATGCTGGGTTTGATGCTGAACTGTTAGAGGGATGTTTGTAGGCAATTCTGACTTTTTTTATTTTTTTTATTTTGTCACGACAAGTAACCATGACAACGGTTAAGTTATTTATGATAGGGAAGATGATCAACCACAAAATGATCACAAATCCAGCTGAGTTCAAAGAGAGATGTTGAGGATGAAGAGCAGGAGCAAAATGGAGCGTCACCACCAGAGTTCAATGCGTTGCTTCTTTTGGTCATCTAGGGATGTGAGATGATTGGCAAAACAAATGGACACGGTTTGATGCCTACAAAGAACGCAGCAGAAGATTGAGACTGGAGTTATGTGATTCACTGAAACGTGGCTGCAGGAACTTGTTCCAGACTCCAGGTCAGATGTTTTCAGAACATCCTGAGGGAAAGACACTGCAGACAGAGCGGTAAGAGTGAAGGACGACGATCTGATGAACTCAGTTTATATAGTAAATAACAGGTCTGAGTACTTCTGTAAATGGGAAATTTAAGCATGTCTTTTAAAAAAGACACTCGATGGAAGGACGTCCGAGGTTCCGTGTCAGTGAGCTCCTGGATAAACACAACTTGTTCAGATGGGACCATGCAAAGCTCTTCATCGGCTCTTTGAAGCTCTCCTCACCCAGCCCACTACCACAATATTGGCTTAAGGCTCAGAGGAGGCTGCGTGGGTGTGTTTCTGTTTTTGAACCCGCTGAAATGTGGCTGCAGACTGAAGGATCTTCACACACACCTGCCGTGTTCACACATGAGGATTATGTTCAGAGGGAACGGGAGAAGCACCACAGTCCAAACTTCAGCTCACAGCAAACCAGGATTTGCATCAGTCCAGGTTTCTTTGAATTTTTCCTGTTTACATAAAGTCGGCGGGACTTTAATCAGTCGACACAGAGCAGAATCACGTCCACATGGTCAAGTTTTGACCTGACAAAGAGGTCGCAGTGAGGTCGGCCACGAGGAGGCTGGACTTTGATTTGCCAATAACGTTTGACGGGAAGGTTTAGAGTCGTGGGAAAGTGTAACTTCAGCGACACCCCCACTGGTTTCCACTTCACTGACGCTTCGGTGGAAATCTTCCTCCGCTGACGATCAGAGGAGCGCTGGACCCTGCAGGCCTTCTCAGGACTCGTGAACATGTGATTACTGAACTGAAGCCTGTCAGGAGAGACGAACGCAGGCCAGTTTTAGGAGGAGACGCAGACACTGGAGACACTTCAGGCGTACAGCGCCCCCTGCAGGTCTCTGCCCGATTTAACAATTTAACAATTTAATAAATTAAACTCAGAAAGTTGTACAATAAAGTTCAACGTTCACTGCAAATAAAATGAACACTCATTCTTTTGGAAAGAAAATCATTTAATTTGCTTACTTTTGAGAGTGAAAGGTGGAAGTTTTGTACAGTCATTTTCAAACATTACAATAATTGGGTAATGTATTTTCCAGTCCTAGGATAAATGTATTCTTTAAACTTGTGGTTTTATATTTTGTTCAACATCGCAGTCTGGAATGATCTGTGATAGAAAAGTAGCACCAAGCCTCTCTGGTTGGGAGACAGCGGTGCTGACGGGAGGCGGGAAGCAGAGCTGGAGGAGGCAGAGATGAAGACAAGATGTTCCCTCAGAGGAATGATGATAGATATGATGAAAACAAGTACATCAGAGGAACAGCCGAGGTTAGATGTCTTAGAGATAAAGTAAGAGGTTAGACTGAATGTGTGAACACCTAGTGGATGCACAGTGAACTCAACTGTAAACAGATATGGAGATGGACTTGTCAGGAAGGAGAAAAAGGGGAAGATCAAAGGAACGATTTCAGCATGTGGTGAAAGAGGACATGCCGTTGACTGTGTAACAAGAACATGCAGAAGAAACGTTCAGATGGAAACGGATGGTCGTCTGAAGGGAAAAGTTGTTTTTATGACGCAAAACACAAAAAAGAGGAAAAAACTAAGAAAAGACAAAAAGGGCAAAGAGTAACTATAAATAAACATATAAATGCAAAAAAAAAAATAAACTGCAGAAAGTCCAAGAAAAACGTTTCCCTTTAGGAGAATAAACTCGTTTCTGCTAGGAGGTGAACCATCGATGAGGTCATCGCCATGACGTCACCACGAGCCTCATATCACAGCTGTGAGTCGGATTAGATTCTCGATGATCAGTTTCATCCATCAGGATCATGCTTGTGAGCTCAAGACTGGTGAAGATTTACTTCAGATGTCCACAAGATGGAGACGTTTCACAAAATACCGAGTTTCAGGGCTCATTTTTCTTTCCAGAACTTTCTCTTTATGAATAGAAATAGATGGGAAAGAACAGCTTCAGTGACACACGACAAACATCTGGACGAACATCTGGACAAATGTCTGGGTAAATAACAGAAACAGAACAAAAACAAAACACAGAAAAAGACGATTCCATTCATTTTAAATGTTAAATGATCTACTTCTTCTTTTCCTTTCGGCTGCTCCCTTCAGGCGTCTCCACAGCAACTCATCCGTCCCCGTCCAACCCCGTCCTCTGCATCCTCTTCTCCCACACCAACCAACCTCATGTCCTCCTTCACTACTTCCATATATCTCCTCTTTGGTCTTCCTCTAGGCCTTCTGCCTGGCAATTTCCACTTCAGCATCCGTTTCCTCCTAAACTCACAATCCCTCCTCTGAACATGTCCAAAGCATCTCAATCTGGCCTCTCTGACTTTATCTCTAAAACATCTAACGTGAACCGTCCCTCTGATGTTCTCATTCCTGAACCTGTCCATCCTCGTCACTCCCAAAGAGAACCTCAACATTTTCATTTCTGGTACCTCCAGCTCTGCCTCCTGTCCCTGCCTCAGCACCACTGTCTCCAGACCATCCAGCCTCTCTGGTCTCACCACCATCTTCTAGACCTCTCCTTTCTTTCTTGCTGGTACTCTTTTGTCCCACATCACTCCTGACACTTTTCTCCACCCGTTCCAACCTTCTTACACCCATTTTTCCACCTCTTTTCCACCCTCTCCGTTGCTCTGGACTGTTGACCCTAAGTACTTAAAATCCTCCACGTTCTTTATCTCTGTTCCCTGTAACCTCACCGTTCCTCTTGGGTTCCTTTCATTTACATACGTACTTTGTCTTGCTGCAGCTAATCTTCACACCTCTTCTTTCCAATGCAAACCTCCACCGCTCCAGATTGTCCTCCACCTGCTACCTGCTCTCACCACAGATCACAATGTCATCTGCAAACATCATAGACCATGGAGATTCCTGTCTGACTTCATCTGTCTGTCCATCTCTCTGTCCATCACCACAGCACCAAGAAGGGGCTCAGAGCCGATCCCTGATGCAGCCCCACCTCCACCTTGAACTCCTCTGTCACACCTACATCACACCTCACCGCCGTCTTGCAGCTCCCGTACGTGTCCTGCACCATTCTAACACACTTCTCTACCAGTCCAGTCCAGACCTCCTCATACAGAACCACAGTCTCTCTCTGTCCCTGATCACAAGTTTTTTCTAGATCTACAAAGATGCACTGAAGCTTCCTCTGGGTTTCTCTGTACTTCTCCATCAACCTTCTCAAAGCAAATATTGCATCTGTAGTCCTCTTTCTTGTCATTAACCACACTCCTGTCCACAAATGCTTTTATCTGTCCTTAGTTGAGCTTCTATGACGCGTTCCCACAGCTTCATTGTTTGGTTCAACTTTATCTACATGTAGTTGCCACAACTCTGCACATCTCCCCTGTTCTTAAAGATCAGCACCATCACACTTCACCTCCATTCCTCAGACATCCTCTCGCTCTCTAAGTTCTTGTAGAACAACGGGGGTCAAAAACTCTACTGCCACCTGTCCCAGACCTCCACAGGTGCATCATCAGGACCAACTGCTTTTCCACTCTTCATTGCAGCTGAATGATCCCTCAAATACAGGCTGACAATTTCAAGTCACATGTAAACAAACTCCAACGTTACTTCTAGTAACAATTCAAAAATACTGAGCTGCAGTTGGACATCCGTACGTCCAGCAGCAAATAAAACCTTTACTTCTCATTTATATGCTGAAAACCAGGGGTCCCGGACTCCGGTCCTCGAGCGCCGCTGTCCTGCATGTCTTAGACGTGTCTCTGCACCAACATGCCTGATTCTAATTAACGGTCCTGATCAGCTTGTCCTCAAGGTCTGCACAGCTCTGTTGATGACGCAGCTACTTGTGTCACGGCGTGTTGAAGCAGGGCCGCATCTAAAACATCCAGGACAGCGGCCCTGGAGGACCGGAGTCCGGGACCCCGCTGAAAACACTCTGAACACACTAAACCGGTGTGCGTGTGTGAATCTCCACAAGGGGGCGACACTCTGCAACACATCTGCTTCCCGGTGGAGCTGCAGTCCCGGTGAAACTTAATAAAACTAAACTCCTTCTCTCTCGTTTGTGTTTCGGGTCGCGTTCTGAATTCCCTGTTTCTTCTGCAGTGAAACACAAAAACATTTTAGTTATTTCTCTGTCCTGTCAGTCATGTCAAGTGAAGATATCTGCGTTACTAGAATTGTCTTTTTATGATTTTAAATAACTGTGAAACCGGACCGGACCAGCTCCGGATGTCAGGTGGAAACGTGATTTCAGGTGTGGATTTGATTTGATGTTTTCTGTTGTTTTACTGATGTTTACAGCTGCGCTCGGATGTGAAGCCTTTTTCAAACTCATTATTTACATTTTATTGTTCCACTAACTTATGAATGAACATTATTTTATCCAGAAAGAAAAAAGGGGTGTCATTTTAACAACATTGTTAAAATTGAAGTGAATCCTTATGAGGAGTAAATGGTAGTGCATCAGCGGGGCTGGTTCTGAGGACTCAGGGCTGGTTTTGAGGACTCAGGGCTGGTTCTGAGGACTCAAGGCTGGTTCTGAGGACTCAAGGCTGGTTCTGAGGACTCAAGGCTGGTTCTGAGGACTCAGGGCTGGTTCTGAGGACTCAGGGCTGGTTTTGAGGACTCAGGGCTGGTTCTGAGGACTCGGGGCTGGTTCTGAGGACTCAGGGCTGGTTCTAAGGACTCGGGGCTGGTTCTGAGGACTCGGGGCTGGTTCTGAGGACTCGGGGCTGGTTCTGACTCGACGCCAGCGGTTGTCTTCGTACACAGCTCCTCTCTGTGGGACCGCCTCAAGCTTTTATGAAGGTACTCTGTAGTTCACTGAAATCAGCTCCTTCTGATGTCATGTTTGCTGTTCGTGGCTGCCGTCCAGACGCCGTTTTCACAGCTCTCATTCAGCTCATCGCTGCTTTGTGTGAATAATAACCAGAACATCCTGACAGCACTTCAAAAGAGGCTCCTCATTACTTCAGCTGTGATCAAAGAGATGAGAAATGGGATTTTTACTGACCCACAGCAGATCTGGTTACCATAATATATTTATGGACAATGTCCCCTTCGATCGATGCTGCAGTCGTTGCTCCAAGTTGTGCATTTCACGGTCAGCTGAAGTGAGTCAGGAGCTTCCATGAACCACCGACAGTAATGCAGTGGACATGTGCGGCCTGTGCGTCCGGGCGGAGTCGATTCGCCGCAGACGTTCACCTCAGGCCCTCTGATTGTGTTTGCGTTTGTTCTCTGCACTTTAATCTTTGCGCCTGTGATTCTTAGCCTTAGTTGGAAAACCATGTTCCTGCATGGTGGGCATCTCTCCCAGGAACGCTCCGTCATCTGCAGGGATGTTCAGCTTTGCTAAAGATGTAATCACCGAGGAATTCTGCAAAAGGACAGAAATGCTTCTGGTTTTAGTTTCTCTCTTGTTCCTACAACTGAATCCCAACAAAAATCGATAAATAGACTCGGAGTATTTCAGGCTGCGTTGGTGCTGAGTTTATTTTATTCTGAACCAGATTTCAGTTTAGTTTCCTGAGTTTGATTGACATCCGGTTGACTAATGGCTGTAAATAAACTGCACCACTTCCTGTTTATGTTACTTTTATAGGTGTGTTTCCTGCTCTGGCAGCAGCTTTTAGTTGAAGTTTATTTTTGCGACTGCGTCTGCATTTGGGTTGTTCTCTAAACTCCATCCTGAAATATATCTGGACTGTTTTCTCGAGTCAGCGTGAACCAATAATGATTTATTTGTTGATATATATCTAGTTTTGCATTTTTGTTTCAGGCCTGCAGCAAGTTCGATAAAATAAAAGTTGGGAAAGTTCAAATTTGAACTCTCCGTAAGCTCCCATTCCTGCTCACAGCACGTAGAAGACATTCTGGTATCGAGGATCCAACGTGATGAAGAGTTTGTGATGTTATTTGGTCTCATTCAAGCATGTGGAGATGTGCAACAGCTTTGTGTCTGTCTTTATCAGTGAAGGTCAGGAAGAACCTGGGTGTCATGTTTGATTCTCCAATCGCGTTGCCTCGGTGTCCTGGTCGACCGTCCTGACTAAATGTGCAGCTCACCTCCTGGTACAGGTTGTGGAAGTATCCCGCCTCCGTTACTGCCGTGTCCTCCCAGCCAGCCTTCCAGTTTGTGCCATCAAACCACTACAAAAGGTCCAGAATGCAGCGATGCGTCTGGTCTTTAACCAACCCAGATGGACACACTGATCTTCACTGGCTACCTGCAGCTGCTCCAATAAAAAACACGTCTCTGACACTCACCTACAAGGTGGTCTCGGGGTCCACACCTGCCTGTAAGAACTCAGTTATAAAGGTTTACACCCCTCAGCAGCACTGTGGTCTTCTCAAGAACAGAGACCGCTGTCCTCTCCTTCACACAAGGAGATCTGGGTCCAGACTGTTCTCCACACGGTTCCTCACTGCTTGATGAAGTTGTTCCTTTGGGGACAGGTCTGGACTAAGTCCAGTCCAGCACCTGTACTATTTTCTTCTTCAGCCATGTCTTTGTAAAGTCTGCAGATTTTGGTTTTATTGTCTCTGCACATCTCCGGAAACGATGGGGTCTCCTAGGCAGCAGATGTTGCTCCAAGTTCTTTTCTGCATCAGTGCTTCCATGGCAAAAGTGGACATGAGCTATGACCAGGATTCTGATACAACCCTAGACCACCTCAGAACCTGGATCCTGGTCTCGTTGTTGACAACAGTCTGGATGATAATTTCTTTGCCTTTGGTCCGGAGCGCACGGCATCTATTTCTTTTAAAGAAAGTATCTGACCACATTACAGATTTCAACTGTGACGGTCCATCCCAGATGCCTCTGAGACCAGAGACGCTGATGATGCTGACTCTGAACAAAGTCAGCATAAAGCTTCTTGTTTTTGCACAATGAAGTTTTAAGGGGAATTTGTGAATGTAGTTCCTCGTAGGGACTGACGAAGGTTTTTCTCAGTAAGTTCTTGTCCATGTGGTTCTACCAGCTGGTGAAGGACGGTTGTTGATGCAGTACCATCTGAGGGACCAGAGACGCATCCAGGTTGGACAACCCACTGAAATTCCTCCAGATTCCTCAGGTGGTTCAACTATTTACTCTCTGAAGCTTCGCTCCAGAAACATGTTCAAACATGGTGATGTTTTTCGACTCATTCGTTGAGAAAGGAACTCATCCTCATTTGGACTGTGTTGCAGGCCTGAAACCCTAAACTAGAGATTAACAAATGAAAAGCTGTTGAAGAGGAGAAAACCTGAACCATCTGGGTTCATACTGTCTCCAAAGAAGTAACGGTCAAGTTAAATGTGAGAACCGCAGCAGATGATTTCCAGATTCGTCATCTCCATGAACTGCGTCCTTAGAAACCTTCAGTCCAGAAGTGACTCAACACGAGAAAGGCCCACTTTCCTCAGAAAAACAGTCTGGTTTCAGACGGCTTTTCTTGGTTTTCTTAGTTCTAATTAGCCAATAAGATCCATGTGACTGTCATCTGAACACTCCTGCAGAGAAAAGATACAACCCAAGCAAATCTGAGGATCTGCACAAAGAAGAAAACGTGATTAGTGGCGATAATCCGCTTCCTTTGAACCGCTGATGTAGATGAATTGTAAAGTCTGCTGGGTTTTCTTCATTAAACAGAATGTCAATGTTACAATGTTGTTTTGTTTAATCCTCGAACTCTCTGATTATGTCCAGTTTTACATCAAAGATTTTTGTCAATTTAAACATGTCTTTTCTACAGTTGGTTCCTCTGGCTGGGAATGTGCGGTACAGTTTGGAGGAGGGGAATAGTGAAAATAAATGGCTTTACGATGAAGATTTTACTAAGCAGATTTAGAAGAAACCCACCTTCTGTTATTTATTTCAGCTACTGGTCTCAGTGGGGTTCAGCTCCTAAGATAGCTTATATCCGAGGTTCACCACCCACCCCCACCCTCCACCTTCAGCTGTTTCAACATCCTGGGTTCTGTGTAAGGACCAGGCCCTGATCTCCCGCCTGATGGTCGTTTCTCCGCGGAGACGGCAGCTCCACCTCGTCACAGCGTCCACAGCTGCTGCAGCTCAGATTCAGATCACATCGTGTTTGCTGACATTTAAAACAACTGCTGTGAAAAGCTTCTGGAGATAACAGACGCCACATGTGTGCAGAGAGAAAATGGGTTTCACCAAAATGACTTTGTGGTCTGTTTTTAAAACATTAGAAGCCTGAAAAAAACACATTTACAGATTCATATGATGAAGTCAAAAAACAGAAGTACTTTCAAGTGCATTGATTGAAGTATTGCAAGTTTATGTTACTTCTGTAATGATTTAGCTGTAATCTTCTGAAACATGAAGGTGCAACCGAGCGGTGCATCTGAGCTGGATCTCCTGGAGGTCCACGCTGGTAGGAGGAGCCTCTCGGTCACACCGCCGTCCAGCACCAATCAAGTCCTGTCACTCAGGAGGACCAGAATTATTCAAGTTTGGTTCTGTTTTAAACTGAATTTAAAGACATTTACATCCTTCCGCACTCCTGGAGTCCTGACGAGTCACAGCGAGTCACAGTGAGTCCCGACAAGTCTTGACGAGTCCCAACAAGTCCCAACGAGTCTTGGTATGTCACAGCGAGTCTCGACAAGTCCCAACAAGTCACAGCAAGTCACAATGAGCCCCAGTGAGTCATGACGAGTCTTGACGAGTCCCAATGAGTCCCAACGAGTCCCAGTGAGTCCCAGTGAGTCACGACTAGTCTTGGCGAGTCCCAACGAGTCTTGGCGAGTCACAGCGAGTCTCGACGAGTCCCAGCAAGTCATAGTGAGTCCCAGTGAGTCATGGCGATTCCCAACCAGTCACAGCAAGTCACAGTGAGTCCCAGTGAGTCGCGACGAGTCTCGTCTAGTCCCATCGAGTTTTGGTCAGTCAAAGTGAGTCCCAGTGAGTCACGACGAGTCTCGACGAGTGTCAACACGTCACACCAAGTCACAGTGAGTCCCAGTGAGTCACGACATGTCTCATTGAGTCCCAACGAGTCCCAGTGAGTCCCAGTGAGTCCCAACGAGTCACAGTGACTCACAGTTAGTCCCAGTGAGTCACGACGAGTCACGACGAGTCACGACGAGTCTTGGTGAGTCACAGCAAGTCACAGTGATTCTCGACAATCCTTAATAAGTCACGACGAGTCACAGATTTCACAAGAATGATTGTAAAGTTTATTAATTAGCATTGTTGGTTGGTGTAAGTTAAGCCAAGCTGAACTAAGTAAATGTGACTGACATGAGGAGGATGTGGTCCAGCTGGTTTTTGTTCTGGCCGTCTGCAACAGGATGCAGTTTGAAGAAAAAGAGAGAAAAGAAAACCTGTGGATGACATCACAGAGGGTTTGTCCAGCTCTTCTTCTACAGCTCATGGTTAAAATCTGTCTCCTGTGGAGGTCCTGCTGCTGTCTGGAAGTGAGACATCTCAGAATGTGGAAACATGAGCCTTCTCCAAGCTGCAGAGCTTTGATAACCGAAGGCATCGGTATACATCTGCAGTCACTCGGGTGGACAGATATGGGGTATACGTGATCGTGTCCTCGGCTCACAAACTGACAGAAACCATTTGTGTTGGAGGCTTTCTTTTAAAAACTGGATGAGCCCCAGTGGCCAAGCCCTGTTCTGAAAACGTTAATCTGATCAGGCAGTGGTGCTGTTTCAGTGTAACTCGGAGGCTCTTATCAAACGGAGGTTCAGGTGAGCTGACAGCCCCGTCACAGAGCTGCTGCTGGATCTCTTACTCATCATTATTCACATATTCTGCCTTGGCTCCTGCACCAGCTGTGAGGGCTGACACTGTTTGTTCAGACTTTAAAAGGAGCTGCACTCATTATGCATGTGAGAGACGGCACAATGGCTTTTAGCTGAAATTGTCCGCCCACACATGCTGTTTTTAATTTTTTTTCTATGTTCCCGAGAAATGCACTCAATATGTAAACGAGCCTGACACTCAAACAATTATTCAACTCAGTGACTCGGCTGAGAGCGGTGAAACGCAGTGGCAGTAAATGTCAAATTCAGGCTCCTTCCTGCTGTTTCTTCTTCTTCTGGCGCTGATGTGAAGTTTCATTAGAGATGCATTAAAGCTCTGTTTCTGTCTCCAGTTGTGTTGTGAGAGAAGACAGTTAGGAAGTCATGATTAAAGCATTTCCCTCCGTTACTCCTCAGTATCAACAATCACAAACAGACGCGTTTTTGTCATTTATAAATATTTCACAGTTAGTATAAATCACAAGACAGAAAGAGTGGAGACAATATGAAAATTAAATTAACAAAAGATTCTCATTCTTTTTCTTGCAAACAATATGAATTATTTATTTTTCCTCATTAGCCTCACTTTGCTTGTTAATAAACGTTAATTTTTACCATTTAGGCCGACAAAACATTAGAAAAAACAGTCAGAACATTTTCATTTATTTGTTTGTGTATTTGGGGAGGACAGTGCATGTTAATGAACACAAACTCATGACATCGTGTAAATATGTGGATTTAACTAAAAGCTCATTTCCAAATGCAGACGTCCAATCACTAAAAACAAACACGGTAAATGACAGAACATAAAATTATTTAGTTTAAAATGTGGGGATTTTGGGTCATTGGACTGTTTGTGGATTTTACTGCAATAAAACTTTGGATTTTGGACTTGAATCTGCATTTATTTCCTTTTCCAGAAAACCTCATATGGTATCTGTTTTACTAATCACGGTCAGGTTAGAAAACTCGTTAAAACAGACATGATGTTTCACTCTAAACTGTCTTTCTGCTGGATTCAGTTCCGAGTTTACATCACTTTCAAATCTTTTTTGTTCCAAAGTTGATGGTAGAAACTTCACATTTATTTTGCTGTCAGTGTTAAAACGATATGTTGTTTGCTCCCATCAGTCTTATTATTTCCACAGCACCTGTAAGAAGCAGCGGTGGCTTGTCTTTTATATTTAGAGGAGCGATGTGTAAGATTGTCAGTTAAAATATAATAATTATATTAATAATGAATAAAATAATAATATAAAATAACCTAGAAACAGCAAGAGAAGAAATAAGTACTTGAACCCATGTATATATATATATATATATATATATATATATATATATATATATATATATATATATATATATATATATATATATATATATATATATATATATATATATATATATATATATGTTCTGGTTTCTGGTTTCTGGTTCCTGGTTTCTGGTTTCTGGTTTCTGGTTTCTGGTTTCTAGTTTCTGGTTGCTGGTTTCTGGTTCCTGGTTTCTGGTTCCTGGTGTCTGGTTGCTGGTTTCTGGTTGCTGGTTCCTGGTTTCTGGTTTCTGGGTTCTGGTTTCTGGTTCCTGGTATCTGGTTTCTGGTTTCTGGTTGCTGGGTTCTGGTCTCTGGTTTCTGGTTTTGGGTTGCTGGTTTCTGGTTGCTGGTTTCTGGTTCCTGGTTTCTGGTTTCTGGGTCCTGGTTCCTGGTTTCTGGTTCCTGGTTTCTGGTTGCTGGTTTCTGGTTGCTGGTCTCTGGTTGCTGGTTTCTGGTTCCTGGTGTCTGGTTGCTGGTTTCTGGTTTCTGGTTGCTGGTTCCTGGTTCCTGGTTCCTGGTTTCTGGGTTCTGGGTTCTGGTTTCTGGTTTTGGGTTTCTGGTTTCTGGTTGCTGGGTTCTGGTTTCTGGTTTTGGGTTGGTGGTTTCTGGTTGCTTGTTTTTGGTTGCTGGTTTCTGGTTGCTGGTTTCTGGTTTCTGGTTCCTGGTTGCTGGTTTCTGGTTTCTGGTTTCTGGTTGCTGGTTTCTGGTTGCTGGTTTCTGGTTCCTGGTTGCTGGTTTCTGGTTGCTGGTTTCTGGTTTCTGGTTTCTTGTTTCTGGTTGCTGGTTTCTGGTTTCTGGTTGCTGGGTTCTGGTTTCTGGTTGCTGGCTTCTGGTTTTGGGTTGCTGGTTTCTGGTTGCTGGTTTCTGGTTTCTGGTTTCTGGTTTTTGGTTGCTGGTTTCTGGTTTCTGGTTGCTTGTTTCTGGTAGCTGGTTTCTGGTTTCCGGTTGCCGGTTGCTGGTTTCTGGTTGCTGGTTTCTGGTTCCTGGTTGCTGGTTTCTGGTTTCTGGTTGCTGGTTTCTGGTTTCTGGTTTCTGGTTGCTGGTTTCTGGTTTCTGGTTTCTGGTTCCTGGTTGCTGGTTCCTGGTTTCTAGTTTCTGGTTTCTGGTTGCTGGTTTGTGGTTTATGGTTCCTGGTTGCTGGTTTCTGGTTTCTGGTTTTCGTGTTTCTGGTTTCTGGTTGCTGGTTTCTGGTTTCTGGTTTCTGGTAGCTGGTTGCTGGTTTCTGGTTGCTGGTTTCTGGTTTCTGGTTGCTGGTTTCTGGTTTCTGGTTGCTGGTTTGTGGTTTATGGTTCCTGGTTGCTGGTTTCTGGTTTCGTGTTTCTGGTAGCTGGTTGCTGGTTTCTGGTTGCTGGGTTCTGGTTCCTGGTTTCTGGTTCCTGGTTTCTGGTTCCTGGTTTCTCGTTGCTGGTTTCTGGTTTCTGGTTGCTGGTTTCTGGTTGCTGGTTTCTGGTTGCTGGTTTCTGGTTTCTGACGCTGGACCAGCCTCTTTGCGCGGCTACACTGCCGTCCTTTGATTGGGAGTGGACAGTGAGCGTGTTTGGTTTGTCATCACTCATCGCTCCTTCAGCTACACCGTAAACGGCTGCATTACAAAGACTTACATCAGCCGCTGCACCGCGTCGCTCCCTGTCTTTGTCCGTTTTCCACCAAACTGCTGAATGAATCCCAGTATTTTTCATCTGAAGGAATCAAAGGACAGCTGCTGAAAATCTGCACAGATGTGACGTGATGTGATAGTTTGGGTCATGCAGAGGCGTCCTTCATCAGCTGATGAGCGGCTCTCGCCATCGGTTAGAGCGAGGACGACCGGAGGGAACCAACTCTTATCAGATGTCCGGAGATGTCCAGACTGAAAACCTCATGACAGATGGCCTCTGAGACGTTTCTGTGCATTTAATCAGAACAAAGGTGAACTTCTCGGTACACCTCCGCCTCTTGATCATGTAACGTCTTTTAACGTGATGTAAGCTGACACGGATCCACCGACACAAGTTCTGGTTTTCCTCCTGAACAACATCTGTCCGCCGTCAGAAAATCTGCTTTACACTGACTCACTACGTTCAGTGTTGTGTGGGAAAATAATATGTGTTTACAACTTGGAACATTAAAAATGAAATAATCTTTCACGAGGTCTTTAAAATGAGATAAATAAGACTTTTACCACATTACAACAGTTGACATATTACACTGGTTCATTGTTTACTGAACAAAATGAAGACAAAATGCAGCAGCGGTGAGAACTGAAGTAAAACCTTCAAGAGGGTCGGTAACAGCCAGGTGGTGTTCATTAAATGCAAGTGTGAGCATCTTTATAAAGCCAGAAGTATGAAAGTCTGGAGAATAAAGACACAGTGCCATGAAGGACAGATATCAGCAATGATTCTAGAGAAACGGTTGCTGCCCATCCAAACTCTCCTACAGAGAGACAGTTGGCAGTCCTCCCGGCAGTGGGTTTTTCTGTGAGTGTAGACCTGATTACATGACTGAAACAAACAAACAAAACAGATGTATCAAATAAGAACCTCAGTGAACCACGTGTGTAGCTCCACCACCAATCACCTCCAACCTCTAAATGTTGACTCTTTTACCTGCTACGTGTCAAGAAAGGTCGTTTTGTAACCACTTCATTGTCTGTGTTCCTTTTTCCCAACATTTTCATGTCTCATAAGACAAAAAATAAAATAAAATCAGGAATTTACATCACTGGACACAAGTTAATAAATTAAAGCAGCACAAATACTTTATTTTTTATGTTCAAATATCAGTTTTAATATTAATTGAAGGAATATGTCATTACTTTAGGGTCACTGCTTTAAAAGCACGGTCACCTCTGGTTTTAAAGTGAGTGTCAGCACCACCGGCAGGCTTTGACCGGATGACCTCAGGCAGCGAGAAGATGTGTGGAGCTCTAAAAGGTCAGACACAAAGGAGCTGGACCACATCCGCCTCTGGTAGTGAGGACTAAGGTTTTACGATGGATTCACCGGTAACCAGTTTAAAGAGATTAAAACGGGTGTTTTATGTGTCTTTTTAGATTGTTAGGAGCCTCTCAGCAGCTCTGGATGCTCAAGCTCCTCTTTTGATTAAATTGGTAAAAAGCCAATAATATTCTGGATGAGACGAGATAAAAACTCTGATTTTGACAGCATGAAGTCTGGTGAAACTTCTAAGGTGAAAGAAGCAGTTTGTGAGTGAAAAATAACACCGAGGTCACGGAGGTCTGAAGCTCCAGCTCTTTGCCACTAGATGTCATTCAATCTTATATATTGCTTCTTTAAACCAAAAGTGATTATTCCTGTTATTATTATTATCATTTAGAGGAATTATGAGCAAATATGCAATGTTTCTGCAGTACCAGATGGTCCGATGTGAATATTTGTTGCTTCCAAAGTTTAATATAACAGTCAACATCTGTTTTTTCCAAATAAGAAAGAAGAAAATCAAAGCATTTTATTTTCACTCCAAAACCTGCAGTTGTTGTCTTTCTGTTTCGGGTCTGAAACGATCAACGATCTGAACGTCAATAGAACTGGTGGAAGCCGTCAGCACTGATATCTGGACTGCTCAATACTGCATCAATAAAACATTTGAGGAGTGATGGATAGACACAACATCTGAAAAGATCTGCTTCATCCAAACGTGGCTCCTCTTAGCAAACCTAAGGATCAATAGTAACAACTGGAGCGTCTGGTTGAATGTTTTCTGGAGTCTTTGTCACCGAGCTGCAGTACCTCCCAGCCTCTGATGCAGCTCTCCAGTCATGTTATTACCTTTATCTTTCTTCTTTTTGTATCACGATGATTCTATGTGGATGATTTGTTTCTTATAGATATAGACTGAGTTGACTTCATAACATGTTTGCGGGGGTCCGATCAATACTAGTTGCTGGAGTAAGCTCGCCCTCTGATCTGAGGCTCGCACACATCGATTGTCACCATGAGGAGGATTCGGGGGGGGGGGGGGTCTATTGCTTCTACACATCCAGCCCTCCTCCCAGCACCCCCCACCCCCATCCCAAACAACCCCCACATCCCAAAATCAGCAGCAGTCTGGTGAGATGGGAGCTCTATCAATAAGCCTCCAGCTCTGTTGATGGATTAAAGCTGCAGGTCTCCAAGAGATTCACTTCATTAACAGCTGCACAGCCTGATTGAGCCAAAAGCTTGAATGAAGATCAATGAAGAGGACGAGTACTGTACGCCCATGGTGACGGAGAGCAGGGGATGATGGGAAACAGGGGCTCTGAAGCTGACATAAAAATCATCAGCCAGAAGTATCACAGACTGACTAGAAGTGACTAAAAACATGATAAAAGTATTTGTCTTTGATCTTGATTAAACCCTTCACACTAATCAATACAATTGAACCTGTTTTTTTATTTCATAACAATATCAAAGGTTTTGACGTGCTTCATTTAAGATGGAACGAGCTTCTGGTGTGGAGGAGCCCTGCTCTCCGCTCTGCTGCACACCCTCACACATCGCGTCTGGTTTGGACCTCTGAAGGCGCTAAGACTCGCTCGTATCAGCCGTGGTGGTGAGACGTGGTGAGACGTGGTGAGACGTGGTGAGACGCCTTCATTTCACTGGCTGTGGGTTGGTCTGCAAGGGTCAGAGGCAGCGTTGGCGGTCATCTCTGATCCTGGCACTGATTGGATATGAAATGGGAGCTCCAGAGGCTCTGCGGCTCCTCCAGCATGACGCCCGCCAGCATGCCGGCGGAGTTCTGCTAGTCCTCTCCAACGCCGCATGGCAGAACCGCACATTAGCAGGCAAACGTGCACAAATCCAGGCTCTTGGTCCCGTTCTGGGTCTGTGTGCTTTCCCACCAAGAGGACTGCACCTACGCCAGATCATTGGGATCAAGAGTGGTTTTTTTGGAGGGGTCTCAGTCCATCAGCTGCAGAAAGGCTCTTCTGCACATTAAAGGAAAACCTCCAACCAGTCTCTTCTTAAAGATTGTGAAGCTCAAACTTTATCCAAAGTGTGAAGAGTTGCAAATGGACACACGGACTGATCGGATTCACGCTGTCCACAAGCACAGCTGGGTACATAAAGGCATGAAATTCAAGTCTTTGAAATGTTAATTGCGTAAAGGAAACAGCTTCAGAAGTTGCTTCAACTGCAGATGCAGGGGATCGTTTTCAATTCATTTTGAGCGAAACGTTCAACTTCAGGCATTTTCCTTCGGTTCCTGACATGCAGCCAGAGCTGACAGTAATCAGTAGCATTGAAGTGGGATTGTTAGAGAGAAGTTTAATTTGTTCATCATGTCACCTTTTCAATATCGATGGCAGAGTGAAATCAAAGGTAAAGTCATAAACGAACCTGCGACTGGCTGCGACTCATCTTGATTTAATTTCTGAGATGAGATTCCTCATCTGTTGTAATCGGCAGGTTTTGTGGAAATGGAAATGTTGCTTCTTTTGAACAGACTCACACTTTCAACTTTCAATTAGCTCAGCTGCGCTCCGACAGATGGAGGAAAAAGCCATTTCGGCTTGGAGCTCTGATGTGAGTAAAAGATGAACGAAGCCGGGGGCGAATGAATTCAACCTGGAGTTGAATTATCAGCGTTAAAGTCCTGAGGCGCGCTCGCCAGAGTGACGCGCTCCCGGGGAGGGAGGGGGTGATGAATGCCAGGCTTTTGTTTGGAGATTTATAGATCTCTCTCAGAGGAAGCTGCATTTCAACTTGATATGCATAGTCCTCATTTAAACCTGTTCATAAAACCGGTCTTCCTGCTCCCTAAAATCTACCTGACACAGGTCGCTCTGGTCGCTCTGTTGAATTTCTAACGAGAACACAAGCTGAAAGTCTTCAACTGCAAAAAACTTTGTTTTAGGCAGCCCAGGTCTGAATATATGTTATACAGCTGGTACTGTGACATCACAACTCAAAATCCGTGTCGGTGCTGCTGCTGGTGCAACAGCCACGTCCAAACAGGTCCTACAAGGAACTGGTTTTTTCCACCGTAAAATATTAAAATATTAAATAAAGGTATAAAAGTTTGATCTAAAAATGTCCATACATATTTACATCATATACATTTAATTCAGTAAAATGAGCATATTATGTTCCTTAAGTTCCTTAAGAAAAATTAAAAGTGAGTAGTGAATTAGTGGTCAGCACTGTTGCCTCACAGCAAGAAGGTTCCTGGTTCGATTCCCGGCCCGGTGGGTCTTTCTGTGTGGAGTTTGCGTGTTCTCCCTGTGCTTGCGTGGGTTCCCTCCGGGTACTCCGGAGCTTCCTCCCACAGTCCAGAAGCATGCAGGGTAGGTTAATTGATCCTTCTAAATTGACCATTGGTGTGAATGTGAGCGTGATTGTCTGTCTTGTGTGGAAAAGTGAGTAGTAGTGAGATTCCTGCTTCATTCAGGTCGGGGTTTGTGCTGAAGGCTGCAGTTCCCTGCCTGACCACTAGGGGCCCCAGATCCTCACGTTGACATGTCCGACTTTACATTTACAGTCTGGTAAGTCTCCATGGCTGGATTTCACATCTGTGACGACTGTATTGGACAAAGACACAGAGGTATGTATGATTAGAGGCAAAGTATTTTGATTGACGGTGGGTATGTGCCACGACTAGCTGCCATCACGTAAGTAAGAAAAGCGCTAACAGGGAATAGACATTTTAGTTTTCAAGACAATATTTGTTGTCGTTGCTTTTGAGTGTACAGAGAGAGTACTTTTGTCTAAAAAGACCTGAGATAGACTCCAGCAGATCCCCGTGACCCTGAAGAAGGACCGAGGACAGTGGATGAAAGGACGGATCAGCGGATCAAAGCCAACGGGACTGAGGTCCGCGTTTTCCAGCCCACTTCCAGCTCTGTTAGTTCCGCCCTTCTACAGTGTGGAGTCAGCAGGTGACATTGTCCAGTTCTTCTTACACAGATAACAACAGCTGTTCAGTCTCAGGTCACTTCAGGACTTAAAACATGACTATGAAGAAGTTGGACACGTTTCCCGTCCGTTTGTCAGTCCAGGTTTATGGATCCCAGGGTTGTGAGCCTCACCTCACATGGCGGTGACGACGTCGCACGTTTATTTATTCAGAGGAGAGCAGAGATTGTAGTTTCTGCTGCGATCTAACCAAACAGAAAAATGAAGAAAGAAAAAAGTAAGAAAATCCTCTTTTTCTGAAAGAAAGCTGGATGTTATCCAGGTATTTTATCTGCTTAAACGCCAGCTGGTAATCTCACCAGAGCTGTGATTTGAAATGAAACACTCTCCTCTCAAGCTTAGTCCGTTCATCAAATACAATCAACGTGTATTTGTGTATCGTAAGCTTTTTATTTCATAACATTTTAATGATGGAAAAAGAAGAAGTATGAGGATTGACTCAAGGTCTTATTGTGGAAAAGCTTGTGAATCTGTGCACGAGAGAGAACGAGGAGGCCAAGATTACGCTCCTACCAAGGTCGGACCAAAGTGAGAGAGATTACGCTGCTCGTTCCACGAAGACAAATGAAAGTTTCTGTTCAGCTCGGGACTGATGCTTTAATGCATGAAAAAGGATTAAAAGAAAGCATGGAAGACACATCCAGATCCGTCGGCTCCGTGACAGTTGTTTCCTCAGATATGGATGAAGAAAATAAACAAAGCTCTTGAGTCCAGTTTCCACATTCTTTTGCTTCGACAGAAATACGTTTGTGAAAGCAGAACGTGGAAACTGGACTGAAACAGAACTGAGAACTTTTCAATGTGTTTATAAATCACTTTCTCATTGGTTCCTTTAAAAAGTAATGAAAGCAGATGAATTATTCTCGACTTACTTTGATGAAAAGGTTTTATGAACACGGTGAGGTGTTATAGACCTGCCCGTCTGGAAGAATCGAGTCATTGGACAGAACTGGAGGACGGACCGCGGAGCAGCCTCTGGTTCTCGGATGCCGAGGAGACCCCGGCGCAGCTCAGTCCTTCAGTCCTGGTGAAGGTCCTCAGGAAGGTTCAGAAGGAGACTGAAGTCCTGGGCTGGGCCGTAGCCTAGTGGACATGTACTTGTTTCACATGTTTCAAGAGGATAAACAGATTTAATAAGAGTGTTAACCGAGGTACGATGGTCCCCGTTGACTGCCGGGCTTGTTCATCCTGCTCTGAAAACTAGGCTTCAAAGCCACCCTTCAGAGACCTATGTGTGCCATCACAGCAGGGCCGTCCGGTAGTTTTGATATCGTCCAGGGCTCCATCAAACCCTGAAGTGTTGGTTTCAGCAGCGTCGCTTGGTTCCAGCAGAGCTGCAGATGGATTTAATGGCTCATTAGGACCTCATTCCAGCGCTTGAAGGTTCTCTGGTGATTAGCGGAGGGTTAAATTCTGCACCGCTTCCTCCGACTCTGCAGGGTGGTTTGGATTATCCGTACTCCCCCTGTTAGCGGCGGCGGAGGGGGTCGACCCTCCCTGAAGAAAATCTGGAGCCACAGATGGTGGAGGAAATTAAAGTCGGCACGCTACAATCAGGATCAGAGCAAAGACAAAAAACCCAAACCTGTTGGGTTCCCCTCAGGAGGAGTCTCCTGGTCACCAGGGAGGAACTGTGCATGTGTGGACTTCTACAGAGGCTTGTTTTCAGCCCGTTCATCCAGCGGCTGATATCTCACTGGTGACTTGTTGCATGTCTACTGAAAACAGCCCCGAGTGTTTCCTGATCTTACATTATCTTAATGAGACTTCCTCGCAGAAATGCGCCTGTCAGACAGCAGACTCCCAGAGTCTGACAATCCACAACAAATGCAGTAAGCCAATTAGAGATAGCTATCATGGAACTTAATCAAATTAGCATTGCTGATTCTCCGTTCCAATCTTCCATTTAGGCTCCGGGCCGCTCAGCTCTCCCGTCCATCCCTCCCATCACCTCTGCATTTCAGCAGAGCCGCGCGTCTCCGGGCCGCGCGTGTCCGGGCCGCGCGTCTCCGGGCCGCGCGTGTCCGGCCGCGCGTGTCCGGCCGCGCGTCTCCGGGCCGCGCGTGTCCGGCCGCGCGTCTCCGGGCCGCGCGTGTCCGGGCCGCGCAGCGTTGGGTACAAAGACATTTCTGGGGTTCCGAGTCTTTAAGCGGATCTTTCGTTGTTTACCTTTTAAAGCATCTGAACGTCGCTGGCTCGCTTCGCATCAGCAGCAGACTGCACTAATTAAAGTCAGTTTTATTGAACAAGCATCAATTCACAACAGAAGTCATGTTAAAGCACTTTACAATTAAAAATTATTGAGTTAAACGGAAATTTCATTACAGACAAGTTAATTCAATCTTAATTTAATGCACACACACTGAATCAATACATGATTCATGAAAGATCATTTTATGCCGTGACTAAATACATTTTTGTTTCCAGAAGGACCAGATTTCCATCTTTCATCTTCACCCTCTTCTTCCCTCTCGGGGATCTGCTGGGGCTTATCCCAGGTCTCCTCAGTCCGTCAGGCAGGGGTGCACCCTGGACAGGTTGCCAGGAGAAGCTGATTTTGAGTCGGGATGTGTGCGTTTCATCCACCTGAATCATCTGCCTCATGGTAGGAGTTCAAACAGATGGTTTGTGGAGTTCCTGGAAATGTTGAAGGCTCTGTGGAGGAAGCAGGAACAGCCAATGTTGTCGGGACGAGGTCAGCCTCTGATGAGACGTTTGTGTCCAACCATCCTCGCTACCAACCGTCTACCAGCTGCACCATGAATCTGGATATGCTGGATCCACCTGAAGCAGCCTTCTCAGTCCGAGAAAAGAGGACCAATCTGTAGACCTCCGTTTGACGAGTGTTCAGAGTAGGACCACCCAGGATGTGCCTCTGTGAGGAAACTGGCCTTCGAAGGATGGAGGCACAGTTCATACGCGGGGCATTCTCTTTAATATTGATAATAAGACACTTCACATGCTAGAACACAATCTGCCTGCTCCGTCTCTGCTTCTAATACAGCTGTTGTCCAGATGTTCATGAGTCAGTTACGGAGCTGCGGGATCAGCTGAACCTGTAACAGGCCTCATCAGCACCACGAAAGACCAGCGTCTCCAACGTGACCGTTGTGAAACAAACATCGCTTTAAATCCAAACATGCCAATAAAACTGATGAGAAGCTCATATGTTCAAATTGAGGGTTTTCTGCGACTGTCACTAATATTTGGGACACATTTGGTTAAATTGGGTTTTGTACAACTAGCTGTTTGTAAGAAAAAAAAGGTTCCTTGCTTGATTATATTTTCAGATATCATTGTGAAGGTTTTACAAATACCACATTACAGATTGTACAACAGTCTTTGCTTCTCAGTGGTTATAAAAGGACAAACATTTGCTGTAAAAGTTGTTATGGAGCCCTGAGGTCATTAAACGTCTTCTTGCTTCATCAGAGTCATAACCCGTCATCATCCCGCGCTGCAGAGTCTCAAACAGCATTAAATGCCTCCTTAAAAAGAAAGTCTTAAATGGTTCATGTCTGTTAAAAGTACGAGCGCCTCTTGGCGTGTTATTGGATCATTTAGAGCGACAGTGAGAATGAAGCAACACTTAGTGATGTGACAGTCTGGGATAGGTGGAGCAGGTTGACGTAGACCTTTGTGGACGACCATCACCAAACTGTCTCCATGACGGCTGCCGAAGCCGGCTGTTGTTAACCTGTTCTTAACGCTTAATACGTGTGGGCGCTGTAAGTGACTAAACTCACCAGAAACAAGATGCAAGCGTGTCTGCTATGTGGCGTGTGTTTGTAAGCAACGGAAGGCCCTCGTCCACATCAGCATGGAAACCAGTAAACCAGCAGAGCTGCAGATATGAGTGTGTTACGATGTGGATCAATGACATACATCTTAAGAAACTGCAGTGGACAGAGAAGTCAATAACTCCATGGTACTACATCTCATTCGCTGCAGTTCGCTCATTTATCATTTACTCGACCTGGATTTTCCTGGATGGATGATTGTGACAAAGTGGGTGAGGACACACAGCTTGTTCCCGTTCTCGCTGTTGCCATAGTTTTAACACTTTAACCATGGTTGCTGATTGTTTTGGCCGTACCCGCCACATGCTCCAGGGGAATAGGAGGTAGCACCCGTCACCGTATTTACACCCTTGATGACATCATCAATAATGTCACTGGGTTCATGTGTTCGGAGGTAAATCATATCTTTTTGTCATCATTTTGATTGTGACTTATTTATGCATGGATCTCAATTGACAGTGAAAACACGGATTATTTAAACGATAAGATGGGTTCTAATCGGCTCGGATTTAAGTGTGTCTCAAGTAAAAGAAATTATAATGAACTTTTACAGGAGTCTAAAGCAGTAATTTACGCTCAAGCAGGTGAAGGTGTTCAGCGCTACAGAGATGTGAGTATAATAACTGATGAGGAATGGACACAAGAATACGCCAGCAACACATTGATTTAACGAAGCACTATCATAATTAGTGCCAGATCTACTTGTTCTTTAATGATGGGGCAGTGACAAACTTAATTACTTTACACATTTCAGTTTCATTCAGTCAGCAGCTTTTGTCGTATTACAGCAGCTGTGATATAAATACACATCTGATGCCATCTCTGCATCCACTTAGAACCAACCAGGGTCAGAACAGCTTTGAGCCTTTATTTTTACAATAAACTCTGCGTTTTAACTTCATAACTTGCGTTGTGAGTCTGCCTCGCTTCCCTAACACACAGTTCTTATACACCTTTGCATCCTTGTACACTATCGGGGTTTGGTTCTCTCCCACCCAGACCGGTTCCCTCCTCACTGCTTATCTGCAACAGCTGCTTGACTTATGGCTACTTCTGCAAAACATCTTCATAATTGGTCAGCACCGGTTTCCGAGGTGAGTGGCCAGACAGAGTGGAAAAGTACTGAGTACACAATGTACAACTAACAGAGAATTTTATATATATGTATATATGTATATATTCCCTTACAAAACTATGACAAATTCTTAAGGTTTCAAAATATGCACCTCATGAGCTACACCAGGTGTACCTAATAAAGTCTCTGTGTATTCCCACATCTTCCACAGAAAGGAAAATATACATTTTATGTGCCTTTGATATATTACAAAGCAATATTTCACATCTACTAAGTTCAAGATGCTAATAAGACGTTAGGAGAGAATAGAAAATGTCATTACAACATCTAAATCTGAGTCTGAGCTCACTGCAAACAAAGAGCTGACGTTTCACTTTTCAACTTTACTGTTTGTCGTGGCTGTTTAGGGTTTAGGCATAAAAACATGTTAGGTTTAGGCATATAAAGCATTAAGTTAAGGTTTTATATAAAATCACATTGTTTGTTTTAGGCATTAACACGTACAGGTTAGGGATAAACAAGCATGGGTCCTCCACGCCCAAGCCCACCACTGTAACCACTAGGCCACCCTCCATGCTGACTAGATTAATATTGGAGGACCCAGGTTCAAGCCCACCATGGTAAATCACTGGGGGCCCCTGAGCAAGGCCCTTAACTCCCAGTTGCTCCCCGGGCGCTGGTTCTAGCAGCTCCACTGCTCCTAGTGAAACTAGTTGTTGGGTTAAAAGCAGAGGTCCATTTTCGGTGTATCATACATACGTGGTTGCACGATGTCCACACTGACAAGAATGTTTTCCATTGACACTCCCTCCCAGTTCCGCCGCTGTGCACTTCCATCGGTCCAGTCTCAACTGTGTTTCCGCCTAACTACCACTTCCACATACATCGTCATGTTATTAAGTGTACATATGTTTGTTCAAAGCACGAGCAGTTTCAGAGAATCAGGACAGCTGAAAACAGCACAAACGGACGTCGTGGTGATCTTGAGTGTTTTCTGCTCAAACACACGCCCGCTGGCATCTTTGAATTTCGTCTCTCCTACATGTGCATGTGATGTGTTCCAGCCATGCCAGAGACCAGGACTGACCAGATCGGCTGCTGTGGGTACACACTAGGCAGATAAACCCATGACTGGAATCAGCACAGCTTAGAAGTGGTTTCTAAAAACCACGTGACTGGTGTCCAGCGATGAAAAACACACGATTCGGCGTCAACATCAGTGCATCGGCGGTCACAGTTTGGGCACATCTGGCTGCCATCTCACATTTTCTCTGCCTTTGTTGTGGTTCTCCCACGCGGATGTGAGGACAAGTGTATTGATTACAGGTTTTCTTGTGGGAGGGAGCGGGCTTCATAGCTGAGGCCTCCGGAGACTTGTGTTCGTGTAAACACCCTCAGTGCTGCTGCTTTTGTTGTCTGACATGGAAGAGCTCGATGTTTGATATCTGTCTCCGTCGTTCACCTTTGCTGCTGTGAAACTGCAAGAAAAGAATGAATGATGAATCTTTTTCCTCTCACAGAGAAACTTCAGGACCCTGAAGGGTTGACACATCTGTCTTGTCACCCAGAAAGTACATCCTCTTCATCAATCTGCCCTTGCCCGCTGGGCAGCTGAGCTTTGGTGTACTGCTCAGGAGCGTCACGGTCACTGTAATGAGAGTCGGTCTGTGTGGGACTCGAAACCGCCAGCCTTTTGTCTGACAGTCTGCTTCTCTGAGCTCTGGCTCAGGGTCAGTCTGACGTGAAATAAATCATTGAAGACCTCTTTATCTTTGCTCCGGTCTATCCTTGCACACCTTCTGGAAGGTCTTTAACCTCTTGCAGGAAGCTAATCAGCAAAGTTGTGAGTGATTTAGAACAGGCTGGCTCCACGCTGCCGTCTGGCAGGCGGTGATAGCGCCAGGGAGAGCTGTAGCAGCCGCCGGCGTGGAACCAGCCATGTCCAACAGCGAGTCCAGAGGGCTCAGCGCTGCTGCCTCCCCGATGTCCTAAAGAATATAAGAAGGAAAGAAGAGACGACGAACCCACAGCAGCTGGATGAAAGGCAGCATGCCAAACGAGTCTACTGGTCCATCTTGGTTGAGAGCCAGCTGTGGCGGCAATCCAATCTGGGCTGTGTAAATATTAATCTAGTCAACATGGAGGGTTTAATGAGTCGTGTTTATACAGCCAGCTCAGGTATCGACCACACAGTGATGACAGGGTGGTGATAAAACGCTGAGTGAAACAGACACCTTCAAGGGTGCAGCAAGATAGCAAAGACATTCATATCACGCAGGAATTTCTCTTAATTATGGATAAACTGATGCAGCTAGAAACCAAGTCAGATGTTGATGAAATGCTTTGAACCAGGAGGCGTATGTTCCTGGAAAAAGAAAACAAAGACTGTATCCGCTTTATGAGCTGCGAGGATGTTCATACATGAAACTCCAGCTTTTCAGAACTGTGCATCAGGAGGGAAATCATGGCTATTTCAACAATTTTAAAGTGTTTTTAAACCCTGCTGCAGTTTCACAGTTACAGTTGGCTGAAATTTGCATTGCAGTTTATTCTCTGGACTTTTAAAATAAAAATAAAAGCACACTAAAGAAAAAATAGCCACGTGGGACTTTAGATACTGGGTACAGTATTTCTGATCCACCAGTGTGATTGTATAATTTTACAGGGGACTTCATATTTAATTATATTGTTTTGGTCAGCAACAAAATCTCCTGGTTATTTTGTTCAATAAATGTATTAATTGTATTCTATTAAATGTCAGAAGACAGTGATAAACGACAGAGTTTACAGGAACTATATTCTACCTTGCTTGAGTTCTACAAACGAACAGTTTCCAGAGGTCTTAATGAAATAATAATTAATGAAAAAATACCAGAAAAGTACAATACAACAGCCGCCTGTTCAACCACATCTTTATACTTCTGTTCAGAGAAACTGGTTTTAGGGGGCGGCAGGTGTTCAGCTTGACTCCACCCCCTCACCAGCAGTGTGGCTCATCTGAGATCTGAAGAAGTCAGAAGCTGAGAAAAGCTCAACAACCATAAGCGGTCCAGGTGTTGGCCAATCAAACCACACATGGGGGGCGTGTCACCGACAGGTAAAACGGTGGAAAAACGGCTCACACGCCCATGACATGAACCTTGGAGATAAAGCCTGGAGACAGGTGGGAATGACGTTGAACATGGGATGTTCATTTGTGGAGAGGAACCATGGCCAGTGCAAAGCGCTGCTACCTGCTACTGCCACGTCTTCACAGAGACGTAGTGAAGACGTGCCAAAGGTGGCAAACAGCTTCCTGAGTACCTGGAGGGACGACATGTGAGGTTTTATTGGTCTGATGAATCTAAAACGTCAGACACGGAAACCATCCAGCGCTGCTGCAGTGTTCATGCCAGAAGAACCGAGGCTTGGATGGAGGCCTTGTTTAATTCCATCATATTCTTTAAACACCACAGTTTCGTTCAAAACACTCACTTCGGTAACAAGCTCATAAACTGTTTCCGCCCACATGGAAAGTGTCTTAATAATGAAAACGTCTAAAGACACCCAGCAATAGCAGAACTTAACCAGACTGCGTAAACTTCTTGGATGTACATGGTTGTGCGTGTGCGCGAGCGCGTCAGGAGCGTGGAGGTGGAGGGGGAGTGTTGCATCCTCTCACGTGACCAGCCTGTCTGTCCTCCCTCCTCAGCTCCTCGCCCTCGGTCCGGATCTCTTTGTTGTGGTCGCAGGGGCTGCTGTCTTCACGCAGAGCAGATCCGGAGCCTTCCCCGGTGGTGGTCTCTCTGCCCGGGACTCAGGACCAGGAGCCAGATCAGAGCCGCTCTTCATAAATCTGTACAAGAATAGACGCGGAGTTTGGGTGCGGAGGAAGGACGGAGGGTGAGGATGCTGCTGCTGCTTTCCCTGCTTCCACCCGGGACGAACCGAACCGCCTCCGAGCCTTTCTGAACGCAGGATCTGACGGGAAGCTCCGTGCGTCTCTTCCCTCGTGCACCGACACCGCGGACTCTCTCCTCCCCGCCTCGGAGCTCTCCCTCCGCGGGACCCAGCGTGAGGCAGCCGGGATCCTCGCTTCTTTTACTCGGATTACGTTGCAGTCTGCAGACGCGTTTCCACCTGAGCAGAAGTGATTTGTGCGCTGCTGTTTGGAGCTCGGATCGCCGTCGTGATGCTGTCGGGCCCTGAGAGGTGTCGCTGGCGTCCCGGCGGGGCCGTCCGGTGTCTGGCGTCAGCCTGCCTGCTGTCTCTGCTGCTGCACCTGCCCGAGGCTGGCGCGTCCTATCAGCCCCAGAGCGGCGAGTGCAAAGGCAAAGGGAAGGACTGCACAGGTAAGACATGCTGCAGCCGCCCTGCTCATGCGCCCGACGCGTGTGCACGCACCACGCGGCTGGTAAATGCGCTCATTAATGAGAGAAACCCACTTTATCCTCATAAAGTTCTCAGATCGCGGCGCAGCTTTATTTCCTGGGCTTTGTGGGTGTAAAATTCCCCCGGGGGCTTCATTTGGTGCTGCTGCAGCTCATGAGTTTAATGTGACCTTTGCGTGTCACAGGAGGCTGATCACGGTGGCTTTAATAAGCTGTGAAGTGTTGGTGTTCCATCAGACGCTGAAAGAAGAAGAATCACATTATCAATCCTGTTTTAACATCAAAGGGACCTGGCTTGAAGTTTTCATTGCTGCATCTGTACCGTGCTGTTTGTGCTCCTGCTGAGGCTCCTGATGGTTCATGATCATCCTGGTGAATTTGCAGGGATCAAGTGCTTAAATGGATCAGTAACCAATTCATCATCTTTAGGGTTTAATCAAGTGTTTAAGGTTTATCAAGTAAAGTAATCCAGCAGACAGTTTCCCCAAAAGAATCTCAGTTCAATTCACTTGTGTTCAATATGTCAATCAAATACAGTACAGCTGAAGGAAATTCATAATAACAGCATTCATGACATGACGATTCACAAAAACATCGCCTGACTGAGAGACATGAGAGACATGAGAGACTGCCATCTGCAGGTTGATTCAAGCACTGACATTAAACTTCTGGGTTGAAATTAACTGGAAGTAAGACACGTTGCAGTTCCTCTACCGGCCACCGGGGTCCGGATCCAGACCTGCGGTTCCTCTGCTGGCCACCAGGGTCCGGATCCAGACCTGCGGTTCCTCTGCCGGCCACCAGGTTCTGGATCCAGACCTGCGGTTCCTCTGCCGGCCACCTGTGTCCGGATCCAGACCTGCGGTTCCTCTACCGGCCACCGGGATCTGGATCCAGACCTGCGGTTCCTCTGCTGGCCACCAGGGTCCGGATCCAGACCTGCGGTTCCTCTACCGGCCACCAGGGTCAGGATCCAGACCTGCGGTTCCTCTACCGGCCACCAGGGTCAGGATCCAGACCTGCGGTTCCTCTGCCGGCCACCAGGGTCCGGATCCAGACCTGCGGTTCCTCTGCCGGCCACCAGGGTCAGGATCCAGACCTGCGGTTCCTCTACCGGCCACCAGGGTCAGGATCCAGACCTGCGGTTCCTCTGCCGGCCACCAGGGTCCGGATCCAGACCTGCGGTTCCTCTACCGGCCACCAGGGTCCGGATCCAGACCTGCGGTTCCTCTGCCGGCCACCTGTGTCCGGATCCAGACCTGCGGTTCCTCTACCGGCCACCGGGATCTGGATCCAGACCTGCGGTTCCTCTACCGGCCACCAGGGTCAGGATCCAGACCTGCGGTTCCTCTGCCGGCCACCAGGGTCAGGATCCAGACCTGCGGTTCCTCTACCGGCCACCAGGGTCGGTAAAGTTATATAAAGAAACAAATGCTTTATTAAGGGCGTGGTCTTTTGATTGGCGGCTGGCACTGCCATTGTCCAGTGATTCGTGCTGTACTGACGTCTGAGCTGTGAATGAAGAGCCAGCGGAGCGTAGTCCTCCATAATTTGAAGAAAATACGTTCGGTTGAGTTATTACTTTAACTAAGACAGCTGGAAGGTCTGGAGGGATCCGAGCATGAACTAAGCGGTGGCGATAATAAAATCCTGTCTCAGAAGAAGCGTCAAGCTGGAGCGGAGTCGGGCCGGGTGGCGGTCTGCCTGGTCGGGTTGGGGAGGAGAGGAAAACACGCCTACTAAAGCACACATCCAAGATAGTCACTATAAAAAGAAAAAAATAGTGACACAAAGGTAATAACATAATAATGACATTTAAACACGTGGCGAGTCAAAGAGAGTGATGTCAGGAAAGAGCCCAGTGCATCATGGGAGGTCCCGCAGCCATTTAGGCTTAAAGCAGCAGAGCTAAAGCGATGATTGTGGGTCACCTGAGCCAGCGTGAAGTCAACACGCGGTGATCGGCCAGCCTCTGGAACGCGCTGCCACCTCGTCTCCGTTTCATGGTCTTGCAGGACGCTTTAAAACAGCGGAGAGCGTTTTCATCCAGACGGACGTTTAAGTGGTGTTTTATGTTCCATTGCTTTTATCTGTCGCTGCCATGTCCACCGTCACTGGATCGGGGTTGACATATTTATGACAAAGTAGGCAAATGTTAGACGAGGAGGCCGCGAATTCTCCTCCTTCAGCATCTGTTGACACAAATGTGCACGACAGCCGTAGTCAGTTTGTACAAATGTATAACATTATGATGGCTGTTGCTCCATTTGAAGGTTCTTGCTCTACCACACGATACCTGTGACATTCTTACCTTGGCTTATTGTCTTTTAGACTAAATTAAGTTTTTGAACACCAACCTAAAGGGAGGAGATTCCAGAGGTGTTATTCTGTTGCCGTTAGTGATTTATGGTTGACATAAGGTCCATTTGTACTGGGTTCAGTTTATTTCCAACATACTGTTACTGGGCTTGACTTTCATGGAGGCTTGAGCCGTGTTGAACTTCAGCAGGTTCTGGTGGAGATCCAGGTCCTCCTGATGCTGCAGAGGCTGGTCAGCCTGCAAACGCGACTCTGACTTATGGTGATGTCTAGTTTGGAGGATGGGACATGACTCAACGACCGTGACCACGAAAGAGCTGCGTCAGATTGGTGATTGGTTGATCAAAAGCCTCGTCTTTAAGGTGACGAAGGTGTCTGTCTCCCGAACACAAACAGAAGTCTGGTTCTACGTGAGACGGGCCTCATAACTGAAGGTTCTGACTCCCACTTTACCTCTGGAAGCTGTAGGAACCTGAACTGAGGCCTGGAGTGTACCGTTCCTGAGTCGCATGTGACCGCATCAAGGCGTGCACGACGCGTTTGGGACGTGGAGTATGCACATGAACACGAGCGGCGCTGGTCCAGTTAGGTGCAGCGGACCTCCAGCGACCGGCTCTGCTGCAGCCACCGTCTCGTGTTTGGTGTGTTGCATGAGGACAGAAGTGGTCAAACCCCACCGAGGACACGCGTTCGTCGTCTTCAACCTCCTGCATCGGCAGAAGCAGAGGAACAAACCCGGATCCTGGCGGTTTGATATCTGTGATGACTGTTTTCTCTGCCGTGACCGCAGAAATGAAGTCCAGATGTGGACCAGCAGCAGCTTCTCAAGAGCTCCTCTGAGAACATTCTGCATGTATTTCGGCGTTTTGCTTTTACCAGATCACTCCTGAAGCGACTGCAGCAGCGACGGGTAAAGATTCAGACTTGTG